>JAYMFX010120215.1:0-11162 GCA_036784945.1 Monocelis spectator | reverse complement strand
CGCCACGGAAACTATCCCCGATCACATTGTGCACCTGAATTAATCGATAATTTTTCATAGAGTCACAGTGTGCTCCTACTGAATTAATCGATAATTTCTCACAGAGTCACAGTGTGCTCCTACTGAATTAATCGATAATTTCTCACAGAGTCACAGTGTGCTCCTGAATTAATCGATAATTTCTCACAGAGTCACAGTGTTCTCCTGAATTAATCGATAATTTCTCTGATAGTCACAGTGTTCTCCTGAATTAGTCGATAATTTCTCTCAGAGTCACAGTGTTCTCCTATATCCATATTATATTTACCGCCATATCAGTGCACTCAGCGGATCCATCGTACACTGAAGAAGTCTCTCGATAGGGGCTGTCCGTACCACTGACATCATGATGGTCCCGGCTCAATATTATTGGACCTTTCACTTCACCTTTCTTAATTGCGTCATTAAAAGCCAATGCCAGGGAGACTCGTCCTGCCTGATCGGTGTAGAGTATTCGTGCCTGCTCATTCGATCAAACAAAAATAAATCTTTACAATCATCACCTCTCTTATATGTACAGTATCTCTGATAGCGTCTAGTTTTAGTCATCACCTACCTGGGAGCCTACGACTAATTTGTGGTCGTTTGCCTTCTGAATCCATTTAAGATTATCTCTATATTGCTCTTTGATATGCTCCGGTAGTTCTTTCTCTTCCAACAGTTTCAGGATAATCTGTTCTGCCAGTCGATCGGTTGTTAATAAATCTTCTGGATCACAGGTTGTGCAAACCCAACGATAAGGCCCAAAACCCATGGAAAATATGTCACCCATGATGTCCTATAATTTATAAATTCCACATTTTTGTTATTCTACCATCAAGCTAAATTGGAAAAGGCGGGTCATCTTATATTGAAATCAAGAAGAAGTTATCCATTAAATTGTGGAGATCAGAAAATTGACTCAAAATGCGAACCTAAATCATCTTGTGACCAAAACCAAATAAATTCTTTCAGAAATTTACCCAAATGAAATTTATGGGTAAATACTATAATTTAAAAAATTTACCCAAATAAATTTTATGGGTAAATACTATAATTTTAGAAATTTACCCAAATGAATTTTATGGGTAAATACACAATTTTAGAAATTTACTTAACTAAAATGGGTAAATACTAGAAATTTAGAAATTTACCCAAATAAATTTTATGGGTAAATAATATAATTTTAGAAATTTACCCAAATAAATTTTGTGGGTAAATAATATAATTTTAGAAATTTACCCAAATAAATTTTGTGGGTAAATAATATAATTTTTAGAAATTTACCCAAATAAATTTTGTGGGTAAATAAATATTTTTATAAAATTACTAAAATAAATGTGGGTAAATTACCAATCGGTAAATTGTTTTAGTAAAATTATTGAAAGAAATGTTATGGGTAAATAGAATCCTTTTAGAAATAACTTTATGGGTAAGGAAGGCATTAAAGCCAGCCTCCAGACTTCTGGTAATATCTATAATATCTCGATCGATCGATATCGCAAATAGAGATATTAATAGATGATTAGTTACCTGCACATATGAAGGATATCTGAATTGTCTGTCGCTCATTTCATCTTCATTCAATAGATCAGCACCCGCTCGTGCCGCCTGCAGCAGGAAGGCATTCCCATAATCGAAGAAATACATGCCCTGACTGCTCATGTAGTTGATGGCTTTTACATGCCGTCTTAAACTGCTCTGCACGTGCTCTTGAAAGTTCTTCGGGTCGCTGTGCATCATATCACGTGCGGCTGTGTATGACAGAGCTGAAATGGTTGGAAAATATGGAAATGAAAATGAAATGGATACTTAATTAGGAATAAAGTGAAAATTATCAGGAATTATTGAGAGGGCTTCTTACACACGGGATAATAGCCACCAAGAAATGGATTATGACACGAGGTTTGATCAGATCCAAGTTCAACTAATAGTTCTCCAGTCGACTCGTGATGCTTGACAAACGCCTCCCACAGGTCAATGATGTTCCCATTATAGCCGATGCTGGTGGACCTGCCCTCCTGTTTGTATTTGCGAACACGAACTATGACGTCGTCCAAATTCTCTGCTACCTCCGATAGCCAACCTTGACTGTGGCGCTTCGCCAGAGCTTCTTCACTTACTTCCGCAATCACGGATATGCAACCGGCTATATCACCGGCTTTTGGCTGGGTAGTAGTAGTAAAAGGAGTATTGAATCAATATTTAATATGGTTAGGGGGAAAGTACTGAAAATTTAGACATTCGTTTCCGTGCCTCGCTAAAATTAAAGTGTCACTTTGACAGTTATTTAGTTGATTTTCATGCTAATCGAGATATAAGTATTAAGAGAAGCAAAGTAAACCTGCCGGTTACCAAAAATATAGGCGGGCTTCCAGAACAAAAGTCCCCCTTGGAACTTCCAAATATTTGGGGGGGGGAATTTGGCTCTCAGCCAAAATTTGTTTGTCATCATGGGGGGATCACGTGTCACACAAACCAAGACCGTTTGGGACAAAAGTAGGGTTTTTCTTTTCTTTTTTTTTTGGGGGGGGGGGGGAGGGTTCGTGAACGAGAAGTCCGAATTTCACGTCCATAATGTTTTCCGACAAACACGTAAGCCCCAAACATATTTAGAAGTTCCATGGGGGGACTTTTTGTTTGAGAGTTCTGCTTCCCTTACTACTGAGATAGTTTATTGTCTAATTTCAATTCATTTTAGAACCTAAACGTCGTTCTGGCTTTTTCAAACGTTTGCTGACCAAGCGCAGCCGTCGACCATCCAATCCTAACTCCTCCGACACCAGCAGCAGTACATCTGACAGTCTCACTGGCCCAACAACATTATCCACTCTGGGAATGATGGAAGTCTCCGGTAAGGAGTGCTCTCTGCAGTCTGTGAGAACCCGGAATATGGTTTATTGCGCTCTCATATTCGACGAGTTCTGCAAAGAGTTGTCCTCAATAGCTCGTGAACATCAAGTTCGGCCAACTTAATACTCTTTTTTTTATAAAAACTGGCCGAATAAATATTCATTTTTATTCATTGGCGACGCTAAAATCAAATTCAAACCTAAATTGTTTCACAATAATTTTATGCCTTGTATGTATTTTTACGTATAGTTTAAATGTTTATGATCGATATAGATGTGAGTTACTATTATCTGATTGATTGATATATTATCAGTTTATTGTTCCCAATTCTTACCCAATGCATTACTCATTACACGATTGCATTGCATATCCCTGAAATTGCCAAAATATCAAATTATCGTCGTCTGTTAGATCGCGTTTAAACTTGTGATTAGATTTTGAAGATAAAACTTTCACTATCAAAATACTGAAACTTATCGATACATGTCTATGACTCCTGCCATATTAGGACATCGCCGTTTTATTAAATATCTATGGTTCCAATATGCGATTTCATAGTCCGGCCCATAGAGATGTAATACCTACAGAGTGGTAGTCTAAATGAGATTGTGGAGACAAATTGAAAATAGAACTCTGCAGTCAAATCAGCAAATACTCAACTGTGATTCGTTAAGAAGTAATGCCTGACTTCTAATCGCGAATGAAACTCGCGATTCAGCTCGCCACCCTGCAGCTGCCATGTTTCTAATTGTCCCCTCAATGAGAATGAGATGAGCACTCTATAGATCACCTTGAATCATTGCATCTCTATGGTCCGGCCATATTAGAACATAGACATTTTATTAAATATCTATGGTTTTTCTGCAGCGCCGGCAGATTATATTAAAATCTCTATCTATATTCTGTCTTTCTCCATTTAACGCTACGCAACGCAACCCCATAGATATTCGTTTTGGTATTTTTTGAGATTTGAAGTTCTATCTTGATTGCGTGTTGATTTTGCTGATTTTACAAGGGAGCATGTTATTGATTTGCGCTGAATTATTTATGCGCCAATAAACACTCTATCCAATAGGAATATTTTTCTATATTATCTGTGTATCTCCATATATAGTTAAGTAATAAGTCAACCCGTCTAGAGAATTTGCATAATTGTATTTTTGTGATTTATCCAAATGTCTGTATGTATATTAGCATAATATCCCATGATTCAAATTTCATTTTTACTTAATTTTATTAAGCTGTTGCGGCGTGTTTTGTTTTAAACTTTTTACACGGAAGAAATCGAAATATATCATATACATACTACTTCTGTATGCTACTATTAAAGCTTTTTTTTATTTAAATGCATGCGTTATTTAATTTGGCTGTGAAGAGTTATACTTTGTGATGTTATTTGTTTTTCATCCGTTTTGTTGAATTAAATAGATGGAGTTATATTGTGCATTGTAATAGCTGTGATATTTAGCTAAATATTTATATAAATGTTTATTAGAATGTTTCAGCTAGATTTTTAATTAATGAATTATCTTCATATCAATTTATCAATTTCCTAATGAATCAAATTTCCTTTTTTCTATATTTGTTGAACGATTTATTTCTATGTTTTTTATATGTCATCGTAAAGATGTGAAAGAAACAGAAGGGTAGAAAGTGACATTCGGAATGAGTAATTATACTAAATCATTTTATATAATGTTGTAAATATATAAATTCACAAATTTTCCCATACATTTATTAATGAATGTTTAGGAAATTAAATGTCAAACTAGAAAAATAAAATTTCCGGCTAAAATAAACTGAATTCTTATACAATCTGATTAAAAGTCTATTTATTCCAGGGTCACTTTAGCGAGATCACAATTAGATTGAGAATACTTTGATTTCATTTGGTTGATGCGCTGCATGTGATAGCACGAGTTAGTTAGTGAGTGTGGTCTCTCTACCTGAAAATGAAACTGCGTGACCAGAAGAATACCAACCACAGATTAGATTATATATTTCCCTTTTTAGAGTTAAATCGATATATCTATGGCTTTATTCCAAATATTACAGAATGAAAGAGTAGATTATTATTATTAGTTCAATGTTATGTTTTGTTTTCAATGATATCCATTATTTCCTACAGATAATTCTGATATCAGATATTAATTATACTATTGTTATTATTGTGTATGTATATATTTATATTAGAGCTTTTGTTATCAGTTTTGTTAAATCTTGTATCACTTTCCTTATTTTTGCAAAATATATAAAAGTTTATTATGATTACGATTATAATTTTCAATTTTAATGATTTTAGTCTATAGTCGGAAGGAAAACTGTTTGGTTTAGTAAATTCGGTGATCGGGTTTTTATTGCATATTTTAATAAACAATTCAAATATTTCCTTATCTAAGCATACATATGTATGGTATGGTCTATAGATGTGGCTAAAATAGATCGCATTTGATAATATACCCTTATCGATTTTTATGAAAAGGTTTTGTATTCATCCATAAAATAAAAGTAATAATCAAATAAAATCCAATGTTTCCATATAAATATGTAAAACCACATGGTTTTATTATACATGCTGTATATTATATACGGCAAAGCAGAAAAATTCTCTTTATCTTTCTCATAAAAGGCTATAGAATTATTCCATCTACAATCATGATTTTCTAACTTCTTAACCCTTTCAAGTCGGTAAGCCATTTTTGTCTCCCCAGCCACATAGCTGTAAAAATATCAAAATATCAAATAAAATTCTTCAGTTCCATGTGCATATGCATGAGCATCTGTCCATCTACATATGGCTTCTATATCAAGTGGTCTGGCAGAAAGCAGTCTACATATTCACCAATTGTGACTGGTTGTTGTATTTTTCTTCCTGGGTCGAACTAGTGAATGCCATGTCCACTTCGAACTACTGTCCATCGAACTACTCTCCGTGCTGGAGCTATCACTGGGGCTGCTGGAACTCGTACTGTGACTGCTCTTGCTTGTGCTAAAACTACTACTGGCGCTTCATCTTCTGATGATTCAGAGTCATCTTCATGAACTGATACATCAAGGTCAACAGTGTCAATCTCATCTTCTCCTTCATTGTCATCATCACTATCACTTCCAAAACCATATTTTAGATGCAGGTACCGGTCTTCTTACAGCCATTTACTCAAGGACCAATGCACAAGCAAAACGCACACACACCAAGTCAATGCAGTCAACTAAATACGATAGTCAACGATACGCAGTCAACTAACGATAGTCAAACAATAGCAACACTTATATGTATCTCTAAACGATAGTCAGTTTAGAGCTGAGTTCAGTTGCTGAGCTGAAGTGCTATTCAGCTAATGATTACGTTCATGATCGATAACACATTTTATTAGCACTCCTCTCTCTCTCTCTCCACCTAGCTGAGTTCAATCCAACCAGGCAGCCTGCTAACTGACTTGACTCTCCTGTGTACAGCCAATTGATTATATATGGGGAAATATGTCTCGCATAGCTGTGAACAAGTTATCTATGCAATACGCATCGCTGTAGCAACTTTGAAGACTTTTTGAGAAGTTAGAATTTTAGCTACTGGCACCAGGACGCGTCCTATGCGTCTTAGCATAGAAAGGGTTAATGTAGATAAAATCTCCGATTGACCTTTCCTTAAACACCAAACATATTAACTAACTGAAATTTGCTTGATCTAACTATAGAATGATTAAAACAACCATCTTTTTTTCACGAGTAATGCTCATGCATATATATGGATAATAATAAAAAGAACAAAGAATAAGCTCATGGCTACCCTCGTATTTTCATTTTATTTCTGTATGGTGCGAATTGTGGCCTGTGAGAGAATAAAATAGCTATACACGAGAGTTAATGTGAAATCGGCCCTGTGTAAATTCGTGTGTAAAATCACGCGTGATTCACGGCTCAATCACGTGAATCACGTGTTTAATCATGAACTCTTCACTGAGTCTGAGGATCAATTGAATTCTTCGACGGACGGATATTTGCTTAAATCAATTCTTTTAATACCGAAGATGTTAAACAATATTTATGTTATGAATGTGCATAATAATCAATATTTAGAAGGTATCCAAACTTACTTGAGCTCCACTCATACCACCGAGCCCCGAAGAAGCAAAAACAAACATCTTGTTGCCTTGCTTGTCGCCAGGATTAACCGATGTTTTCACGGCATATCTTCTCATGGCATTTAAAAGTGTAATTGTAGTGCCATGCACAATTCCTTGCGGTCCGATGTAGCAGAAACTGCCAGCCGTCATTTGTCCATATTGTGTCACACCCAGAGCGAACAGTCTCTCATATTGATTCAAATTGCCTTCTTGTGCATCTGCTGGTAATACCATGCCATTAGTGATGATGGCTCTCGGAGAACTCTTTTTGGAGGGAAAGAGGCCGTGTGGATGACCCGAATAGAGTGCCAATGTGTTATTTTCAGTTAGTCGACTGAGATAACGCATCGCAAGCCAAAATTGTCCCCAATTAGAGAAGACCTGGCCATTGCCCCCGTATGTGACCAGTTCGTCGGGAAATTGTGCCACTTTTACATCAAGATTATTAAGAATCATGAGCATCATCGCTGCGCCTTCTTGACATTTGGTGGGAAATAAGCTTATGGGATAAGCTTTAAGGGGAAATGTCGGTCTAAATCTGTACATGTAAATGTGTCCGTATTCTTGTAATTCGTAATTGAATTCGGGCGCTAAAATCGAATGGTAGTTCGTTGGAAAATATCGTAGAGCATTTTTTAAAGCGAGCTGATGGTTTTTCTTCGTTAATACGGGAGTATGAATTGGTGCATGCGGTTTCTCTGGATCCCTGGGCCTCCACTCCGGCAGGGGATCTAGCGGAATGCCCTTGCTTAGTGCAGAAAGATCCACTGACATGTTTTCGATAAACGTTGTGAATGAAATTATACCTACCCACACTCTTGCAATTCTCTCAAATCTCTCGAGTGTTGGTGATAAAATTACAGAGGCTTGGTATCGAGTATAGGTCAACACAACATATTGAAACATTATTTATCAGTTTCGTTGAAACTAAAATTATCAAATTAAAATCTAATCATAATATTTTTATTGCAAGTAAGTAGCCTACTGTATATTTCAGATTTCGAATGAATGATTATTTGTTAGTATGCAAATGAAGTTAAAATAAAATACTATTAATGACAGATTTTCAACCATACAATTATGTTATTGTATACCTCGGGCAAGCCTCGGTATACAATATTCACAGTATTCCGTTAGAGATCATACAATAGTATATTGTATAGCTCCCATGTCGGTTAACCCCTTTTCCGATTATCATGAAACTTAGTATGAATAGAGCTTAAGTTTGGTTAGGGTCACAGATTCCATGTACTAAGGTGTCCTTATAGTTTTGACTGTGCGGTAATATAACTCGTCAGGAGCCAAAACTATGGTTTTAAATCCCAAAGGCCTAAGAGATTTAAGTGCATACCTCAAACCAAGTCATTTTAATGACTGTATGTCCGACGATCACTATTTGAGATGTCGTCATGAAATTTTAGTATTAGATAGAGGTGCAGAGAGAACTTAAGTTTGGTTCCTTCGTGTACTAAACAAAAGCCATCGGTCATATTAAACAAAAGCTTTATAGCTCCTGCTATATTTTAGTATTGACTATAAGCTATATCTAATTTAATGACAGTGTGACATCCCTCAAACACCTCGTCTTATTGTATTACTGCTATGTCTAAAATTATGAGTGGACTAACATATTTAATGACGATGCAACTTCTAGCAGGCTCGCTCATATTCTAGAGAAAATCATTTTTAATTAAATCTGAGATAGTCGTGATGTGAATTGAAGAAAATGGATTATTTACATGGACGTTTGGACTTTGTCATCGCTTTTGTTTTAATTATTCATTTAATATAGACCGCGAATTCAAGTCTCTTTATATCCTAATGGTTTACCAATCACTAAAATTTAATTTTCTCATGTTTCTTTTAAATGAAATTATTTTTCAATGGCACAATTTGCATATGCAATTGTACCTGTATATTGTAATTGTTAGTAATTTGTTTTAATCAGAAGCGATTATTTAGTATTATTTTATTGAAAATGTTTCATTAAGTTTTCATGCCATACCTTTTTTTCAATGGCGATGAATTATTATGTAGTGTATGCGTATTACAGTATGTTGCAATTATAAACAATTCTACAGAATATATAAAATGACGCAACAATATTTTGTTTTTTTAAACTATACAAGTTTTGTTTATCATGTCCGATTCACAATCCAGTCGTATTGAAAATCGTATGTCATTTTTTCTTTTTCCATCAATGACCAAATTAGGCCTCTCAAATAATTGTAGTCCGGATCTTCTTCAAATTTTAAACGTCTGCAGTAAGTGATATAGGCTTCAAATTCTTCGGGTAGTCCTTCACACAGTACGCTGGGTGTTATTGACGCTTTGGTTTGGTGAATCTTTTTAAATTTATCTCTTTTACTGTCGCCTTGTAAACCCTGCCAAGGTAAGGATCCTTTAATAAAATAGAGAAAGACATAGCCTAGAGCTTCCAAATCATCTCTTCTTGAGTGTTCAAATCCTTCGTGCGCATGAATACTACAATATCTCGCGGTGCCTGTCAAATTTTTTAATTCTCTGAACGGAATATGCTTCTTAGTTCTAGGATCCATGTATTGCTTCGATAGTCCAAAATCGATTACATAAACTGTGTTAAAATTAATTCCATTTCCCATTAAGAAGTTATCTGGCTTAATATCACGGTGAATCAAAAATTTGCAATGCAAATATTCAATTCTCTTCAACATCTGATCTGCCAACATTAACGTCGTCTTTAATGAATATTTGCATTTACAATAGGCGAAAAGATCTTCCAAGCTGGGACCAAGAAGTTCCATAATCATGGCAGTGTACATATTTTGAACCGTATCTTTACCATACCAGTAAACTTTCGTGATACCTACGGCATTGTTCGAACTCAGGGTCTGTAATAATTTATATTCAAGATCTAATTGACCTTGACCAGGTCCCTTTAAAGCCTCCATTTTTGCCGCAGCTTCAACCTTGGTTTTTTCATTAATTGCTAAATATATCTCGCCAAATGATCCCGCGCCGATTTTCTTGTATAATTTCCAGTCATTATTTATAATAAAATCTTGAGTGATATCGAGACCTTGGTTAGCCATTTAAAAGACAATCGAATCAATAAACGGGAATAATTAAATTCATTTATTTAAACAATAACATCTTTTTTCTTAATTAAGGTGAAATATACATAATATTGTTAATTTCTTGTTGTTTATATTGTTTATATTATAAATTTTCCTTCTTATAAAGAAAATGAATCATTTGATAGAATGATAAAATTAGCATGAAGACAATGACATAATAGGTTGTATCTATGTCTACAATCTTAGGGCATAGATATCCTGCAATGCTATCAATAGACAGATCTTGTTTACTACTACATATATGTATGTATTAGATTCATTAAGGATTGGCAGCTGGATTCTTATACGCTATACGCTTACAAACTTCCATAGACTTAGATAAACACACCCTTAGAAACTCCCCTTCTCGGTAATTATAGGGTTGTTAAGGGTGTGTGTATTTCCATAGAATTTTCCCCGGAATTTGCAAGCGTATTGTTTATATCGGTTTATATATAGTATCGGGTTCTTCTATCGCGCTATAATATATGGAAAATGACTTCCCTTAGATGCGAAGAGCATACAGAGATTATGTAGTATCCAAGGAAAGTCAAAATTTCCATAGAATTGGAGGGTCACTTAACAGTCCTATAGGAAGCTTAAGTGCGACCCTCTAATTCTATAGAAATTTAGACTTTTCTCCCGGATAACTTACTACATAATCTCTGTATGATCTTCGTATCCATGCAAGGAAAGTCTATTTCCTTAGAATTCGAGGGTCACTTATAGTCCTTTAAATCCTGAGGTTCATTAAGCGTCCAACAATGAATACGTCATAATTTTCATCTGCGTATAACCTTTTACTGTGGTAGATTTTTATGGAAATTCTGTTTCTGGACGCGAAAAGGGGTTCTTTTATGTCAAGATATCAGAAACAGCCGCGGTAGTCTATCGATCTGGACAGTGTTGATTTTTATGCTGCCAATTTGTTTACATTAATTTCAGCTCGTTAAAGTTATATCAGTAATATCCTCAAATGTAATCTCTAAATTGAATGAATTATCAAACATGTAATTAGTGTAAACGCGTTTTTTTTTATTTTATTTTTATTATTATTCTTACTTTCTGTAAC
>JAYMFX010120104.1:0-12638 GCA_036784945.1 Monocelis spectator | reverse complement strand
CAAATCATCAGAACTAATCTTGATACTTTCTCTAGTGGATTCTTCACAGAGATTCTCATCTTTCAAATCATCAGAACTAATCTTGATACTTTCTCTAGTGGATTCTTCACAGAGATTCTCATCTTTCAAATCATCAGAACTAATCTTGATACTTTCTCTAGAGGATTCTTGTTCTTGAAGAGCTTCCACAAGAGTACAGTTCCATTTATTATTAGAAGTGTTAGAAGTATTGTTTTTGTCAGGAGTTTTCTCCACGGATATTTCGAACTTGTTGAATTGTGAAATCAAGTCATTCAAAGTATCATCCAGTTGATTCTCTGATGCCTCCTTGATACCGTGTATTTTATCGGCTGCATTATCAAAACTTTTACGTAAATCGATCAAATTAGTAGAACGGGTTGGTGCTCTACCAATTAGAAGACTGGACGAAGGCAATGCAACCATTTCATCTTCATCGAAGTCAATATCATCCGCAGAAAAGAACTCTTCATCGAAATCTGAGCTATTCACGTCGGAGTGACTGTCACTGGTGGTGAATTTGCTTGTTGACTGATTTGATTGAGGAAGTAAGTAGTTGTTATCAACATGAGAGCTATGAGAATACAACAAAATACAAAATAAATTTTATGAAATGCCACTGACAATAATGAGGTAATCAATCAAAAGCCTCTTCCTTCTACATACCTGCTAGAAGTCAAGCTACCATTTTCAGCATCTAAAAATATAATAAAAACAATTAATTATTCAGGGTTGATCAAATTACTACTCATAAGTAGTAATGAATAATTCTGGAATATTGAAATATTTCATTTGTTGGAAGTGATTACCCGTTGAAATTCTCTCTAATAATGGATCGAATTTGACAATAACCGAGTCCTTGGTCCCTGTCGTCATTGCTTCTTTGCTCTAAATATGAATATAATTTACACGCGGGCTTAACAGAGGCTATCAAAGCATTCTCTAGTAGTCAATAATCGAGAACTCAATTCTTACATTGTAGGTATGCTTGTGTTCCAATTCATTGAGAAATTCTTCATTAAATACTAAAATGTTCAATTAAAATATTTTTTATTATTGAAATCATTGAAATGATTGGTTAAATCTAGAGAATTATTACCAGTCCTAATTTCAGATAAACTTATAATTACGAACCTTCGTTAGCAGGTCTGAAAGGAGAATCCACACCGTATTTAGAGAGAAATCCTGGCGGTGATGTTTCTCCGCCTGATGGAGAGTTAATCAAATGATTCCTGGCTGTCACCAAACTGTAAGAAAGGAAGTGAAACCATCATGAAATTTTCGAATGTAAATCAGAAGTGCAAATCCAATCTAAACTCTATATCTTATAGTGCTGGTTAATTCAACCGGTTATTGAATCAGAGATAACACAATCAACCAATGAGTGAGATCTAAATATTTTCCTCAAATAAAGCGACCACTTTCAATTCTGCCAGTTCGGAATATATTTAGATTACAAAAACTATTGATAATATCTGATAAACTTCATTCATACAATAAGACTTTCAATAAAATGCGAAATATTGTACAACTTTTTAAAGATTTACTGAAACAAACGAAAGTTCCCCGATTTAATTCTAAGATGATTAATTAATTCAGCTGCATAGGAGATTTAAAATCTACAAGAAAGATCCTCTAAAATAGGGTCAACAGCATAAACTAAAGTCATAAGAGAGATAAAATGTTGGCCTATTGCATTCATGGGCATTCTCATGTCAAAACAAAGCACCAATATTGATTGAATCCGATGCACATTGTCTTATGATAGATAATGTTTGTTAAATTCAAAGCATGAAACCGGATCTTACAAAGCTTTAAAGTAAACAACCAATTGAAGGATGATCACCCACAAAACCACCATGAAACTTTGAAGGATAAAATTTAAGTACCTCAAAAGTGATAAATTTCTGTGATAGAAAGAAAACAAATGAAAATTGTTATCCAGTGAATCCATAAAATCATGTGACAAAATATTTTATTGGGTCAGCTTCTATAGTGATACTTAGCAACTAGAAATCAAAAATTGTAAATCTAAGTAAAAAATGAACAATTGACATTTACTTATGATTTTGAGAAGTAAGGGTTGATCTTGACTGACAAACTTCCAATGGTTTAAATGTTTCCAGGTCTAAATTGAATAAAAATATTAATAATGAAATTATATATAATTGAATTTATAAAAAAAGTAAAGGTAATTTAATCTTAATGATATTTATTTACTAACAGTGAATTGATATCAGAGTATTATTACATGATAACATTGGAAACAAATATTTATCTGATAACAACTTTTTAATGATTATTAAAATATCAATTAACAAACTTACAATAATTTGAATTAATATTTTCTTTATTTGTAGACTTGCCGTCTCTAAAAAGAATTAAAATTTTATACTTGGAAATATTTCAGATAACGTTGACTCTTTTAATGGCTTTTTTATTTCTGATGTGGGTGTCTTTTTATATTATTTTTATTAAACTACCAGAAATTACAATTATGCTTACACAAATTCATCAGTAAAATCCGTTTTGCTTTTCTCCATAGCCTAAAACTTAAAAAAGAACAATTTTTACAAGATTAGTTGAATGAATAGATTGAATTTGATTAAAAACATAATTGTTACGATAAATTGGGTATCATTGGGTAATATCTATTCTGAAATAGATAGTGGAAATTTAAGAAATACACAGAAAGTTCATAAACATATTGTTAAAGAATACACAGAATTTCCTGGAGAGAGAAAGGCAATTATGGCACCCAAATAAAGCATCAAAACCATGAAACTTACACTGCAAATAAAAATGACTATTTAATCACAAAATTTCTGCATAACTTGTCATTATGGTACTGACTAATAAATAACGGCTAGTTATCACTATAATTTGTAAGTTCATATGAATCATATCTAGTCAACTAGATAATTGATGAAATTGCAGTATTATCTAGCTAAATTGAACAATAGCCGGCATAAAAATCATATAAATCATAGCATAACTTGTCACTGTGGTACCATTTATAACTAGTTATTTTATTTATTTAAAAAGTGACATAAATTTCTTCTAGCTAGAATCAGAAGATCAATTATTTAACTCCTTTTGACTTTTTAATGTGCATATATCCAGCCTTTATTCAGCTTTAGCATACTGAAGGATACTAGTGCACATGATTATTCATTTATATATTAATGAATGCAATCATGATTAGTAAATTGTTTATACCTATAAATTATGATAAAATTATTAAATAAAAATAAAAGAACAGAAAGAAAATATATTTTTTTAAATGTGATTATGAATATATGCTTAAAATAATTATTTTCTTAAGACTAACATGAATTATTATTGTTTATAATAACTTTATATTTCACCGAATTTTCTTTTTTCAAACACAGTGCAGAAAATTATCAACTATCCCGCAGATGTACTAAATATTTTAAAATTGAAATGTATTAACAAAATTAAAAGCATAAAAATACCCACATCTACCTAAAAATACGTAAAATATATATTAGGATTGTGTTAAAAGAAGTTTCATTGCCAAAAAAGCTACAATATAAAAAGGATACGGCAAGAAATGATCAACTTCATTGTGAATCAATGTTCTTTCAGGTTGAGCAAATTGAGTATCCAAGGACATTGCCACTTTTTGAAAATAATATTTGGTTTTTGATTACATTTGAGATGTAACTTAATTTAGTTTTTGATAGAAAACAAGAAAGTATTATTTTTTTAGAACATTATTTTTAATTGTAAGATATAATTTGTATTTCCGTAAACTAAAGACGGAATAATATTTACTCCTGACAATATACATACCACAGCATTAATAACCACTAGAGCTTTAAATGTTGAATATAATTAATGATATTGGATGAATTCCTATGCATTTTTCAATGTTTTTAAGTTTATGTGAATGAACGGGAATTTAATGCTTGGAAACATTTTGATGAAAAGATTACGTTTCAACTATAATCTCAACATACACTCCCTTATGTTTGAAAACTCTAATTAATTAGAGTTCCTCGTATTTAGTCTATATATCTATCGGATGGGAAAATAGATAAAACTGGTTGAATATAAAAGCTAAATATGCTTGTTATTGTTTATCAAATGTACTGTATTATTTAAAGAGAATATTTTTTTTATAAATCTCTAAATACACATTCTAGATTTATTATATAAGTACAGAAATTTAAGTCCCTGTATATGCCATTTATAGGATAGTATATATTTTGAGCTGTTTATCACAATTGAATGATTTTTTTTAGTGATAAAGAAAAGAGTAAAGTCAAATAAATAATATATTTATGTTTATTATTATAAACACTATATATATATACAACCAATAGCCTACAGTATATTTACAAAGTGACTTTTAATCCACTTCAGTTTATTGTTGTTATGAAACTGTTGTGTTGTTAATAATAATTCAAATGAATTGGTGAATCACAAATACAAACTACCAGCAAAAATGATATCTCGATGCAGTAAAACAATTGCTGAAATAGAAAATGAAAGATAAAGTACGTGCGTGCTCAAAGAACCAATATCTATGAATAAGCAAACATCCCTCACCTTCAGAGAATTTGTTTTCCAAGTCAACATTACCAATGACTTTGGCAGCGTCGTGCATCTGTCTTAACAGCTCTTCCAATCTTCGCATGCAGCGAATAATTGTGCCCTCAAATATCCAAGTCATTCGACACAATTGAGCAAACGACGCGCCGTTGGTCCACGCAAGCACCACCGGAACCATGTCGGTGTTGAACGAATCGATGTATTGCGCTTCGTCCATGTTCAGACGCGATTCAACACTGACCTTCGCGATATATCGAGCTCGATCCTGCAACCATGTGATAACAGGAATGTATGTCAGAATAACTATAGGAGTTCGTTCAAATATATCTTTTACATTGATCGGATTAAAAACTCACAATGACTTTTTTGAAAACTCGTTCCATATCAGCGTCGAGTTCCACTTTCTCCTGCTCTTTGTCAACCTTTTCATCGAATACAAAGGTAGTGAGAATGGACGCGCATTGAGCAGAGGATAGGTCATTGAAAGCGCCATCTAGGAGAAGCTCTGAGAGCAGCAACTCATCTGAACTGGAGATCTCACAGGCCACTCGGCCTTTCACTGTGATCACCTCATCTTCGCCACAGAAACCCAGCCGACGAAGTACACGCTTGCGTGACTTGAGCTCATCCAATTGGAGCAGTGACTCTCGCTTCATAATTTCCGCTCTCAGAGACTCGAGCTCCTCCTCTTTCTATTGAATGCAGATATTCATTAAGATTTAAATAATCGATAAAAAGTCGCGAATAGTTTTTTAAAATGTCTAATTTAGCTACCTTTTGTTTTAATTCCAGGTTTTGTAGAAGCTCGTCCAAATCAGGGTAATTGGAAAGCTTGTGATTCAATTTTCTCTCTTCAAAAGCGGTGATTTTCTAACATTTAAAAGAGAACAACTCACAATAGAATCTTTACGAGCTGCGTGACTATATTATTTACCCTTTCCGTTAATCAAACGGAAAGGACAGAAATCAACTGATTTACTTACCTGAAGGATTTTTGGGAGTTTCTCATCTCGACAATTCATGTCCTCTATCGGATCTAATAGAGGTATTTTATTCTTCAATTTTCGTTTCACTTTATTCACCGCTTCTCCAATACCGGTTCTACCAGTCCGGATCTTCAGATTGGTGGACGCCACTACATTGAGACACACGGCGCTTAACTGATAGATACCGCTGATTGGGAAATTCATCAACTCCCACTAAAACAGCACAATTATACGAATTAGGAGAGATGCCTTATACCCTATCTCATAAACGTGTTTGTCTTTGATACAAACAAACTTAATTAAGATATAGTGGTAGAATAGCACCTTGAGGAACACCCGATAACAAGGAAATAATCATTCAGTAGTTTCTTTCTAATTTAGCGTATAGGAGTCTTTATACAGGAGCTATTGTCTAACTTACCTCTACCAGTAAATCAGATTGTGAGGAATCACCCGGAGCATACGCGTCAGGGTGTCCGAGCAACACCGAGTCACGAGTAACGCAAACCAAACACTGCACTTCATAGAGGTCAACATTTTTCTTAGCGGCCTTTTCTTTCATTGATCTTACAGAAATGCAAACTACCCAATCGAAATCTTTTTCACCTTTGCGAGCCTAAAAAGAAATCGATAATATAAATCGAGAAGATTCCCAGACAGTCACACGACAATATCTAAGCCTACACATGGCTGTACATAGTTAGCTCATAAACGACCCACAGCCATGCTATATATAGATTAGCTGAAAATGGGCGACTTTTCAAATCTTTCTAGAGAACCCCCCTCTAAACTAAATGATTTGAAATTAAGTACCCATGGAATCTTGTCCTATATTAAAACATGGACAAAGTTTCATTAAAATCGATCAACTACATCACAAGATATGGCCGGGCAAAAATAGCACTTTTTCGTCATTCTTATTCAGTCATCTGTATAAGCACCAATAACGAATGCTCTTTTATCGATTTTTATGAAGTGTGTAGTCGGAGCTAATTCTCTCTTTTGGCACTTTTGGGTCGAAACCTAATTCTGAGTACTCACTCGAATCAATCTCCCACATTTGAGGAAGGGGAGGATGTATTTTGACTTGCAGACGCAGGCCCACTTTTCCTTGTCGAGATCAGCGAGACACAGCTGTATTGCTCGAAATGATTTGATGGACTCTTCATCAACAATAGTGATACGAGAATTTTCCTCTATTAGTCGGCTGATTTCTAAAATGAAACATCGATCGATTGATGATATAGATTTATGATAATTAGATTTTTAATACCTACAGAACCTCTTCTTCTCTACAGATTCAGAGCTGTCCAAGAAACTAAGGGACACATAAGGAAGATCATCTCATTTAATCATGTCATTTAAACATGAAATTCAGGAATATAAGGAACGATTATAAACTCGGTTATAAGGTGAAATCACGGTCTTACCCTTTCTTAAGTGAGGCAGAGCGGAGCTGTTCTGAAATTGGAAGAAACTGCGGCGCATGAGGTACTCCGGGTTGATTTCCTCCACTCTCAAGAGATTGACCACCATATTGTAGGTGAGGTAGAAGGCGGAGTTCAGAGGGTCAGACTTGCCCTTCACAATCTCCTTCACCGAGGCGGGAGCGACTGTATTCTCCAACATTATGATAACGGTGCCTCGATCGTCTTTACCTCTCCGTCCAGCACGACCAGACATTTGAATATATTCACCGGAGGAGATCTGAACAAATTCATCAACTTCTTAGTAAGTCTGACGAGTGTCAAAGTAAACGAAACCGGTATAAGAATATCAAAACTCACAAGCCGATTATTCTTTCCATCGAATTTATTGATCGAAGTAAACAGAACTGTACGCGCGGGCATATTGAGACCCATTGCAAAAGTCTCTGTAGCAAAGAGGCACTACAAAACATAGAAATTAGCAATACAGCAATAAGTAGAATTTATAATGATAAGGTTTTGAATTGCACATGTTTTGTTTTAATGTATCACCTTAATGAGACCCTCGGAGAAGAGTATCTCAACCGTCTCTTTCAGTAGAGGGAGCAAGCCTCCGTGATGAATACCGATGCCCTTCTTCAACAAGGGCAGCATGGACTGAATTTGGGGCAGCTTCTGATCTTCCTCAGATAATGTAGAGATGGCATTGTTGAAGATGAGATCCACAGACTTCTTTTCCTCCTCTAGAGAACAATTGGAATGAAATCAATTCCTGTTCTAATCAGGACGACGAATTGAAGAGATATACAAATAATACAAGTTAGCGGTTATTCACTCACTGGTGTTACAATCGATTTTACTCAACTGTAGGGCATAGGATTCGCATTGCTTCTTACTGAATGAGAATACGATCACAGGCTGCAGTTCTCGACTCATTATCAATTTGATCAACTTGAAACAACTGGTTTGTTCACCCTCTACAAGACAAATAATTATGTGCAAGTGTTGTTAGAGATATATTGTTGAATAATGAACCGCTATTTAATAAACAATCCCTCACTTATGAATCCACCTTTTCTACCTCTAAGAGCCATATCTGATGCAGCATTATCACCAGAACTGGTTAGGACTTGCATAGCAGTTTTGAAATTGTCTTCACGAAAACTGCCCTAAAAATAAAATTTAAAAGTTAATAATCTCTAAAAATGAACTGAATGAATTCTTAAGCCGTCTCTCTCAAAAATAGTAAGTTATGAGAATGACAACTCACTTTCTCGTCCACTACCAGATGTATTCCCTCCCCTCCACACGGAAACAGATAGTGCTGCAGGGGCACCGGTCGATAATCAGTGTAGACAACATGACACGGCTGAGTGTGGAGCATGGCGACCCACTGGGCGAATTGGTTGGCATTGGGTATCGTGGCGCTGAGGAAGACGCACCGAATCTGATGAGGCAGGAGAATCAGCGTCTCCTCCCACACGACGCCGCGACGTTTGTCTCGCATGTAGTGAATCTCATCGAATACCACCCAACCTACCTCTCGCATGACTTCAGAACCGCTAAAGTAAAAAACAATATGATGTCAGACAAAGAGTAAGTATTTGCATACAATAATAGGTAGGAAAATGCCGTACCGATAAAGCATCAATCGCAAGATCTCAGTGGTCATGATGAGAACATTCGCTGTGGGATTGATTGTGACATCACCAGTCATTAAACCAACATCTTTAAATTCTTCTGAGAATTCTCTAAATTTCTGATTACTCAAAGCTTTAATAGGAGTAGTATAAATAACTCTCTGATGATTTCTCAGTGACACAGCGATGGCATATCTGGAATAAAAGGACACTGGTATATAGGGCTTCATTGACCTAAAAAACTTGCAAATTCTAATTTCTAAACCAAAACTCACTCTGCACAAACAGTTTTTCCAGCTGATGTGTGAGCAGATATTAACACACTGTGATTATTTTCAATGCACAAAATAGCCGCCTTTTGAAATGGATCCAGTGAGAAAGGATATTGTTTAGCTGGTTGCCTATTTGGAGTTGTCAGCTCGGAATAATCAACAGAAGTAGGCACAGCTACCTAAATTTTATAAGTACATCATACATATAGAGAATTAAAAAATACTTTTCTAGTTATGGGAGATTTCTATTTAATTACCCTTAATTTCTATAATTCTTTTAACCAGCAAGTTATTGTATGCATAATAATACTAAGTAGTAAAACAGATTCATAACATTTCATTAAAAATAAGTCTATTTACCTCATGAATGCAACCTTCCATAGAGTTTACTTTTATAATAGAAATCTTTGATGGACAAAATTCATGATCTTCTTCTATGGAAACAACTTCTTCTTTCTTAATTTTTTCATCTATGATACCTTTTGGGAGAGAAGATTTTCTTTTTTTGCTATTAGATCTGCATAAAATTAATTGAACAGTTTTTAATAAAATAAGCTTTAACCACTATTAATCATATATTCACTTTGAATTGTAAGTACAGATAATTAGACATTTTTCAAATTTTATGGACTGTAACATTATATTACATACTTATTTACATCCTAAATATTATGAGTTAAAAATTGTAAAAATCAGCTTCAACAGACTTCCATTATATTGATACCTAGCTAGATAAATATAAATAGATTGCTTGGTTGCATAACTTGATTGCATTTTAAGAGGAGCTAAAGTTTGTTTTACAGATATTCATCTTTCCTAAATATTTACATAAAAATAATGGACTTCCATATAAAAAGGTAAAATTATGTGGTATCCGACACTGACTGACATAGTCTGTTGGTTGGAAGTTTTATTTTAAGGTTTAAGAAGAACTTCATGATAACTATCCAAGAAAATTTCTTGAATTTACAATTTGTGGAACATCACATTTTATTAGAAATTCTAAATTAATCATAATTATAAAAATATTAATATTATGTAAATCCTGACCCATTCCCATTTTTTCATAATTGATTTTATTTATTCACTTCTTATAATACTTATGTAAAAGAGAGAAGTATTGTTTTAATTAGAACACATTATGAGATATTATGTCATAGGTTTGCATAATACTTATATGATTAAAAAAATTAAAAATTAACATTATAAAATCACTTGATTGAATTAGAATGTATCAAGTTCTTCAATTTAGTCTGAGAAACATCGTTATTTTTTTCTTTATCACTGGAATCAAAAGATATTATTTCATCAGATGTACTAAAAACAGATGATAGTTCATTTAAATCTAAGCCAAAATCAGAAGACATTAGAATATCAAGTTAAGATATCGTCTGGAATCAAAAAACGAGGTCGTGTGGAGCGCAACTTTAGGCGCTTCATTATAGTTATTTATTTGGATCGAAAGAAGAAAATCATTTTCCATTTTATATAGGTAAAATTCAGTGGCATACAGTAAACTTTTATATGAATTAGCCTTAGCACTGAAATACAATTTCAGGTCGTATTCTGTAATCCTCCTCAAGTTTCAGGGAAGCCTCAATGAGGGCGGGAAATTTAAATCGAAAATTCCGTATTCTGTATTACTCATTAAGTGATGAAGCCTTGAGGAATCCTTCAAAATTTACATTGTTTAATGTAAAAATTTTTAATGTAGCTGCATACCTTTATTGAATATTGAATTTTTTTTTCCGGTTATACATACATTAAAAAAATATATAAAATTCAGAAATCTTTTTTTTCACATCCATTTACAAAATATTATCATTGCCAAATTAATAGGTAGGTAATTATTGAATATTGTAGAAAATTTTAATGAGCATTATTTTGAATAAATTAATTTCCAAATTCTTTCATATAGGTAGGTACCTACCTTACTTAAACTTTTCTATGAACAAACTCTGGAACAAACTTTTAACTATAAGTACCGTAGTCTTATTGTGTGTGATTGAGTGATTTGGGTAGGTGTTTGAATTAATCAGTAGGTACATCTCTTTTAATGTAATTGTTATTGAAATGTATCTCTTTATACCCAAGAGAAATAGATCCAGATAGCTCTCTTTAAAATAGCAATTCCTAAATTAATTTATCGTCTTTTGCAGAAGCCTTTTGCACTGCGCTGCACTGCACTGCACATGGGCACTGCGTGAGCATGACGTTTACCGTGTGTAGGTACAAACGCTGAGTACAACTTGAGATACAGGCGTGATCAGGCGTGATAGTCTCATTTTCTGTACCTTGTATATGAATTAAACTCCAGAAGCCTTATGGAAACCTCATAAGAGCTGAACCGCTCCTCTCATGATCGGCTTACGAGAACAAGAATTTAAAATTGTTAAATAAATAACAAAATTGTTAAAATACAAAAAAACGTTGAGAATTACCCTAAAGAAGCTGGAGGGATACTATCAAATTAGATGACTTTTTAAAAAAATCTCTGCAGAATCTTCGAGTGAAATTATTTAGATTTACAATAGAATAAAAAAAGAAGAATATTATAACAATGTTAGAATTACAATTTTAATATTTTACAATTTATAACTTTTCTTTTTAAGCTGTTTTAAGTTGAATAAACTGAATATTATACATATAAATATATCCTGTCATTAAATTTCAAAATTTTATAAATTAAATGGGAAATTTGTTTTATTTAATTATAAATATCACGCACTTATTGCAAAGTTACAGTGGTCAAATATTGTAATAGTTATTTATAAATTGAATATATCTTTGACGCGAATAGATATATTTATCGGCGTTTGAATTCTATTTTGTTTTAATGACATGTTGCAGATATTGTCGGCCATTTTAAATATTTATAAATTACATAACCATAGGTGTACATGACTGATCGTAATATTAATTAATTTTGTTCTGCTTTTTAGTTACAGATGGTTTACTAACATAATATATTAAGTTGATTAAATTTACTTTCTACAATTTCGAATGCAGTCAGATTTTAAAACTTTCAATTATTTTCTGTTTGCTGAAATGACGAATATTTATATCTACACAGCTATAGATTAATTACATTTTACAAGATTGCAATGAAGCATGAAGATAATCAAATAAAATTACCTTCGCATTATTTGAATTCTTTCAGAAAAGCAATACCTTCTTGGTCAGGAATGAATTCCGTTCAAAAGTGACCTTTATAATTTAATATTCAAAATGCCTTTATGTTATATATTTTGTCAATTCCTTGTGACATATTATATCATATTATATCATATTATATCATATTATATCATATTATGTTCAACTAATGATTCCATTTATAGAGTCCTTCAAGGAGTCATCCCCGATGTATACCTGGGGAAATGCTTAGAAGTGAATTTCTACGCTTAATCTTTGTGATATTGAAGATGACTATATAAGGAGAATGGATGAAACTTTAGAACAAATATAATTTTGAAAGGATTTTCAATTAATCATTTAATAAATTTTTGGCAAAATGGATTAACTTTTGACACAAAACTGAATTGAAATTGAATATGTATACCTAAATATTTAAGTTAAATATGTTTTGTAAAGCTTTTGAATATTTAAATCTATTTATACTTTTGCATGAAAACATTTATGGCCAGTGGCCTGTTTCACAATAAAATTGGTAAATAGCAATTGGTAATTGGTAAAAAGTAAATAGCAATTAGTAAACGC
>JAYMFX010119993.1:0-12641 GCA_036784945.1 Monocelis spectator | reverse complement strand
CACAATCTCTGTATGCTCTTCGTATCCAAGGGAAGTCATTTTCCATAGAATTAGAGGGTCACTTAACAGTCCTATTGAACTGACTACTCAATGCCATAGAGATGGTTGTCTCTCATTGAACTGACTATCGATAAAGAGTAGATATTTAAGATAGCATGTAATACCTTTGTATTACTAATACAAAGAAATGGAAACCTGTTTTTGCCTCCGGCGAGGTTCGAACCGGCTACCCCTCGATTGAGAGGCAGAATTCGCGAGAAATACATTTTTTCAAATATTAGATTATACAAGTACGCTAGTGACGTAGTTGTTGTCTAATAAATGCTATGAATAAATGCAAAACTTTGATGATCGAAACTTCTCCATAAAGGTTGGTTGGTTGGTAATTTGAATAATGAAATCGTTTTCATGAAACTTTCTACCTACCAACCAAAGTATATTATTTGCATTGCATAATATACATCAGTTGGAGTGTTGTGCATCAAGAAAACTAAAATCGATAAAGCTTATTGAATATTACCAATCCACATCATTCACTTCTTTCACCTGGATGATCACTGCCAATAGAGCATGCCTCAACTTCTAGTTCTCATATCGAGTGCAGCTTTACGGATATATGCTATGCTATGCTATGCAAGCGCTTAGAAACCATCTATAGAATAACATAAGCCAGTCATGCGAAAGAAAAACTTCCTTGATAAAAGTTTCAAACTAGAGCTGTATAATGATGATAACCTTTCGATAAGCCTCAAAACCAAATCACCTCTAAACAACAAAAACGCTCCACATTCTCGTTTTAGCATCCATCAATTCTCAAAACAAAACAAAAACAAAAAAAGTGGATTCAGTAATTTATGAGATAAAGATCTGCGCATTAGTGGAAGGAATGAATGAGCCTATAGTCAGCTGATTGAAATTAAAATTTTGATAGACTCTCCTTGTTGATCGTGAGTGAGTGAGTGAGTGAGGCATTATTATTATCTGCTACCGAGGTATTTCAAGCGTGAATATCTTTCCCAATAATAGTTAAATAGTAAACGAAGTATTTTGAGAACTTCTAAATTGAGGCAGACGCGCAACAACAAACGAACAAAATACTACCGACTGAGGAATAGATATTGTTTTTCATCACCGGATTTAGATGTAATGAAGCGAGAATGGTCTTATTAAAAAAGATAAATTTCATTAATCGTGACAAAATCGTAGCGAGTTTAATTAAAAAATATAAATGCAATCGAGAAGAATCTGAAATTCGCAGATTTAAAAAAGAACAGAAGTTTTACCCCTCTCTTTAGCAGCCAACCAGGACAAATAAGATGGAGAATTATGATAATGTCGCAGTGCTTCGTTGTATTGAGATTTTTCCATTTCGTATTCCTGTGAATATTCAGCCTTTTCATCATCACTCAATTCGCGCCACATTTGACCAATGATTTTCCCTACTTCCCAAAGTTTTAACTCCGGATTGGCATTTTTCACTTGCTCCCAAACCTAAAATTTAATTCCTTATTAATTAGTTAATTAAAAAATAAGAAGATATTTATTAATAATTGACAAAATTATATTCAAAATATTGAAATTCCATTTTTAAAAATACTACTACTAATAATAGGGTAGAGTAAACGGATATTTTTATAAATGATTGAACAATAACCTTAACCTGTACCCACCTTCCTACTGAATCGCATATATGGAATCAGCGGCTTTTCGGGTGGCTTGGGTGGTTTAGGGATTTTGCCATCAGGCTGAAAAGAAATATTCAACGAGTTTATTAAACCATTAACATCATTTACCACATCAGATAACTAAAATACAATACAATACTACCACAATTATGCATTATGTTTACTTTGCTGCCTGTCTTCATTGGCTTAAAGCGAGGGTTTCCTTGTAAAGATTGGATAAAGAATGGTGGATTGTATGGCTGACTTTTGGAATCCTTAGTTAAAAAAAGAATTTTCATATTCCTTTAACATATACATACATATTTATGGAAAAATTGAATGATGACATATCATTAATAATTAAATGCATCAAGAGAGCAAAGGGTAATTTTTTCTCTCCCCTAATGAATGTCAAATTTAATCTATCCCTTTGGCTTTTAGTTCAAGTTGAACCAAAATGTGAGACTAAATTAACAGGCTATTCTACACCACAGGCTGTTATAGAGAAATAAAAAGCTCACCGAAAGACTTCTTTTAGAATTGGAGTTTGCTAAAATGACAAATATATTTATCATAATTATTTAATCACAAAATGTGTAGAAAACTAGCTATACTTATGTATAATTTTTGCAGATATTATATAAAAAGGTGTTGAAGCTAAATGACAACATTAAAAGACCAAATTAAGGACAAATTATTGTTTAAGACAACATCAAGTATTACAATGACAATCTGATCAACACCAAAACCATGCATCATGAATAAAATCAGCATTAAAAAGAGGAGCAAAATTTGTGTACTGATATCCACATATCCATTGTTTTAGAAATTCTACTGGTTTAACAGGCTGATTACATACACACATTAAACAGATTCGCTCAAGATTAAAGGGTAATACTTCAATGGTTGCTTAAATTTATCAATTTAATTGTGAAAAAAGCAAATTGACCAGAAATAAACAACTGTCTATAGAATCAGTTAAAAGGACAATGTAGTGGAAATTTATAGAATATGCTATAGCAAGGAATGCTAAGGGTGAGATACAGATTTTTAGGGACCAAAATGTTAGAGACTTTAAATAATTACAATATGGAAGACAAAAGAGCAGCCTGTTTGCTTTAAAATAAAAGTTGCTGATAAAATTAGGTTATTAGTCATATGACTGACACAGCAGAATTTTTTATATTCACAATGTTGGTGGAATATATTTGGTTTGAGATCAAATATCACCTTTAATTAGAAACGTACCACCAGCATATGATAAAAGTAATAACAAATTAACATTTAAGAAGCAGTGCATAAAATTCTTTGCAAGTATACAATATCAATTCCATTAAAAAACTATTAATCTACTTACTACTAGAAGATAAAGATTTTTGTAAGCCAGACATGCTTTTCTAATAAACAAATAAAACTAAAAAAGAAAATTTAAAACAAAATGAATAACACACAAAGCAAAAATAGAATAATTATAGTAATCATAGATATATTATGTAAAATATCAGACACAAAAAATAATATAATTATATTAAATATGTGGCAACTTATTTCATTAAATATTTAATTCCTTGTTTATATGTAGAACTTAATAAGGATGAAAACATGAAATAATTTTGAATTGTAATGAAACCTTAATGAGAAACCCTTGTATGAAGTGTAGTGATTTTAAAATGTTTAATAATGAAATATTATTTCATGATCTCCTCTGATCAGTTGTCATAACATAATTCTTTTGAAATAAAATTATGAACTATAAGAAGAACTAAACATCAGGGATGTGATTAGCAACTTTTGAAAAACCTGGAAAATGGGGGGTTAGGGGGGCTGCGCCAATCCAAACCCCCTATTTATTTGATGTTTTCACCTCCAAAAACCTGGAAGAATCATATCCCTGAAACATTATTTTATGGCAAAGATTCTTATAGAGAAGGAACTTAATACTTAAGTCATATTATCTCAAACTGGAGTTAAGCCAAGAATTGACTTAAAATGACTTTATTTTTATTATCTATTTATATTTATACCTTTTAATATTTCCATAACAAAATTTTTATTGTGGAATGAATAATAGGAACAAGCAGGAATGAAGAATTTCTAGTTGTAATCATATATGCTTAGAAGAGTAAGACAATGTGTTGCATAGGGACTAGGGCTACTTGCTTAAAATTTCATAAAATCAAAATATACATAGTACATTTACTCTACAAATAATCAAATTTTATTGTTAAGAGATTTATATTAATAAATCTTACCCTAATTTTTTTCCATTGATTCAAAATTGGGTTAGTCTCTAACAGAATGTAATATCCACATATAAATTGTCAAAAAGACCACTACTTAAATACAATTATAAAAAGGCAAAAGAAACAGCATCCAAGACAAAAACATATTCAATGAATCAATTATCATTATTATATTATGCTTAATTATTATTTTATACCTGTCATTGATGAGTATATATATTATTGTTAGTTTTGTCACACTAAGTACAAAAATATTTGTAATAATGTGAAATATTATATTTTTTAAATGCTTCACATTGGAGAACAATTTTGATAATGCAATTTCTTTCTGAAAAGTTACCAAGTGGACCAAACCAAAACCATCACATGTCAATAACATTATTTGTAAATATAGATTACAAATATTTTGATTATGCCTTGATTGATGTTTGTTATAAATAACACGTTTTTAGAGTAAATTTTCTAGATTTCTAATCAAATGATTTTATTTAATGACAAATTTTGACAAAAGCAATGATTGTAAATTATAATGATTAAAATTAAATGGTTAAAATTAACAAAAATTATACAAAACCTTAAAATCGAAACTTTTTTAATTTGCGGTATATTGAATATTTATATTTCAATTAAAACACATAAAATTCGCTTAAAAATTGAAATAGGAACATTCTATTTAAAACAGTACTCATATCCTTGCCAAAATAATAGTGTACGTTTGTCCTGAACCCAATTGTCCTTATGAGTGTTTACTAGTTTGAAAAGCAAATAAAAACTTCTGTCTGGTGACACTCGAACAGGAAGGCATGTGCTACCCAATAAGCTACTGAGAAATCTTATCATGAATTATCTATAGCTTTGTTGATAGCCAGCAGAACTACATTTTTTATCAAAAATCATATTGACTCTATGCTGCCGTCGAAACGGAAAAGTCCGCATGACGAGTGAAAGATTACTTAAATTGGGAAAACTTTTGTGCTTTCCAGTGTGCACATATTTTGAAGAGATTTGGAAAGGAAAAATAGTGTCAGACGGTGATTTCCCTTTCCTTTAACGAGTTTGTTGTTAGATTGGGAAAATAGGTGCTATATATCCTTTAAGCCAAAGGAAAACCATTTCCCATTATGAGAAATGGTTTCCCTTATAGATTAATTAATTAAATACTAAACTCAACAGAAATTAGATCAATAGGATACTTTATGGTCGGTTAAACCAAATTGAACCATATTATCTATTGGAAATGAAAACATCAAATTTTTAAAAGTGAACAACAAAAATTTATTAAGACAAATAGGCCTAAGAGCAGAGTAAAGTTATGTACAAATCTTTAGCCAAGAAAAGATAAACATTTAGGTAAATAATTACACGGATTACTAAAATATGAACAGTCTTAAGATGACCAAGTTAAATCAAAAAATATATTTATCAATAATTATCAAGGACCGAAAACTTTTACAGAACGATCCATACTGACAGAAACGATGGAATTTGCATTGTTACCAAATCGTACGCCTGTTGCCATAGCGGTATGCTCATTAAATACAGACAACTGACTCCATTGTTTTACTAGGTATACGCGAACATCAGAACCACCTACTGCGAGATAGGATCCAGAATGATCAAAAACTAAATCTTGAATCTCATAATGTTGACGATCTTCACCAGGTGTCTGCATAAATATACAATAATGAAGAGTTAACTTGAGAAAATAAAGCCATTTCAAAGCCTAAAAAAATAATTCATCTCATGAACACGAATATGTATAATAATAAAAGATGAACGAAACATCTGAGAAAGATTGATAAGGATGAAAATGAACATCCGTATTCTCAAAAAGAGTGGCGGATGAGTGAAATCTTCGCATTCTGATGATAATATTTACAAGTTGTTTCTGTTGATAGCAAAAGCCAATACTTAAAATGTGACTTGGAAGTTATATTAAGGAAACATAGACTACGAGTATATTTTTTTTATGAGAATTTAAATGGTAGTCAAATTATTCCACTAGAAAATATATACTTCTTTGATATAAATTGCATACTTCAATGATAATTTGGGACAACACAAGGAAAATAATATTAGTGAACTTACTAATGTTTTGAAATTCTTTAATTTGCGTAAATCCCAAAGTTTTACTAGACCATCTTCAGCGCCTGTAGCCAAATAGTAACCGTTCTCCGAAAACGACAAGCATTTGATTGGGTCACCACTGGTGGAATGTGGGAAAGTAGCAACGTTCTTGCCTTCTTTTAAATCCCAAATTTTAACTTCACTATCTTCAGTGCCAGTACCCAGAATTAAACCGTCAGGGTGAAATTGAGCGCAGGTCAAAGCTACACAATATCACATGTAAGCATATTCACAATAGAGTTAAGAATGAAATGTAAATTTTTGTTATTATAGAACAGAACTTACGTTGTGGATTTCCCGCTTTATCAGAGGCAATTACACGGACAAACATCTTGCCCACTCGAAGATCAGAAAATGCCCAGTGAGCATCAGCGCTTGAAGACAACACAAAGTCTCCAGTGGCATGAATACTAAGACCTGTGATGGCGCCAGCATGTGGCCGTAGAATGGAGGCGCATTGAGCTTGTTCCACACCCCAAATGCGAAGCGTACTGTCTGGAGAGCCAGTAAGTACAATATTTTCTTGAGGATGGTAAACTGCACAAGTCACCTTTTTTGAATGTCCACGCAAAATAGATACAACCTACAAATGAAAATGTATTTGAATATTGTAATACATTGCTAATATTAATTATATCTATATTAAAGAAAAGGTCAACTATGGACTTATCCCTTATTTCATGACCATTTTAATATTTTAAAGAAAGTGATTCACAAAATTGATAGAAATTCCCAGGTGAAGCATGCTAAAGTTTTTTAATGAAACTCACCTGAGCTGATTCTAGATTAAAAACAACCGCATTCTTATCATTGCCTCCAGTTAAAACACGTCTAGTATCATGGAGACAAGTATCTAAACACAAAATTCCAGGAACTGACGCACTGTGTAGCCCAACATGCGAGGCAACTTGGTGGTATTCAGACATACTGTTAGAGTCGGGAACACCCTCAGGTATGGTTTTACCTCGACGTTTACGATCAGCTGTAAGTAAACTGGCTTTTTCCTGCAGTCTAGAAACTATGTCATCTGACATTCCAACCTCTTCCATGAGCTAAATAAACAACAATAATAAGTTATAATAGAATTCATTTGTCTTGTGCAAAGTGAAGTCTTATACTTTACAGGCATATATGCTGCTATAATGATTTAAAGTAGAAAACTGAATCATTTTGGAAGAGATCATCTATGTTATTCATAAAAATTGATACAATACTAACTTTCAGGAGAATTAAGTAAAATAAAAAATGATATAATATATTTTCATTTTGTTATGGGTTATTGTATTAAATTGTTTCCAACTTAAAAGCAAAGTATGTGAGTAATTCATTTGTGACATTTTTAAAGTGTAGTACATGCATAGAGATGTAATACCTATAGAATGGTAGTCTAAATAAGATTGTGTAGACAAATTGAAAATCAAATTCTGCAGGCAAACTGATGAATACTCAACTGTGATTCCTTAAGAAGTAATGGCTGACTTCTAATCACGAATGAAACTCACGATTAAGCTTGTCTGCCTGTAGCTGCCATGTTTCTAATTGTCCCCTCAATGAGAATCAGATCACATTGTATTCATTTTATCTCTATGAGTGCATGTAGTTAAAAATTTATTTGTTTTACATAAATATACATTTTGTTTAAACAAAACAAATTAGCTAACTTGATTTGGTGCAATTGCGCCAGAAGTTTGTTCCACTATAGCTTGATCTATAGCTTGCTGAGCTGGGTTGCCAACTCCTCCACCAGCTGCAACCATGCCAGCTTGAGGCTTCAATGTAGCCAAAGCCTCTCTTGCAGCTGTAACTTCTTTTGTAAGTCTAAATGACATTTAAAGCATGTACATATTAGAAAAATCATTCACAAAAATTCATGTTTCCCTTAAATTACAATCTGCAAAAGGAAAAAAAAGTTGCAAGATGACAGAAACAGGAGGGCAACTAACCGAGCAATTACACGACAAGCAGCATCATGCTGATACAAAGCATGAGAAAGTTCTTGTCTAGCAGTTTGTTGCTGTTGTCGCAAAGTGAAAGAATGCATCATAACAGCATCCCATTCATCCTAAAAATATAGAGGTAACAGATATCTAATCAAAATAACATTTAAAAAAAATTAAAACTAGTAAAATCTTACTTGTAAGGCTTTGAGAATAGCAGGAATTGATGTGGCAGAAGGAGGCTTAGGTTTTACAAATGCAGTTGTTTTAACTTCTATAAGTTGTTCAGGTGCTAAAGGTTCATGATTTATGGGATCATATCCATAAGTTGCTAAGTATTTTTCTATTAACCTCCGTTCAAATATATGCCCAGAAGCTGGACTGATAACAGGCTGATCTGGTACTTCATTGCTCAATGAACAAATGAGTGACATTTTTCAGGTCTGAAATGAAAAATAATCGAATCTAAAGTAGTAGTAGTAGAGTTAACTACCTTATATAATATACACACATCATTCAAACAGTATATTTATTTATCTTAATATATATACATTTGTCAACATATAAAGTTCAAACATTTACAAAAGAAACTCAAGAAATAGACAAGTTTAATTGTCTTTATATCTGGATACTTGCCTATTTATCCGGAATGATACATTTTTAATTAATCATGAAGCTCCATTTAATGTTGTATCCTTTTTATAATCTAAAAAAATCACTAAATATGTGTAGCAGATGATGAAGGGATGCCCTTATATTTGGAGCCTGACTAACCAGACCAGTTACCAACTTTTTGTTATTTATAGTCAATTTGATTGATATAGTGATTTATAATGAGTTTGTAATTGGATCAAACAAAACTTGTATGTCTTGTCTCATACAATGTCAAAATTAAGTGTTTAAAATTAGCACAATTATTTTAAGTGATATCTAGGGTTAGACTTATAATTGTTATAATTTAGGTTTACTCTAAATATTTGATGAAAATAAAGATTTCATCCATTTTTCAGAAATTAACAATATGTTGTAATGAATGAGGTAGAATGTGTAGATTCCATAATATTAACACTATTTATGTAGTTGAAAGGAAAATTTTTATTATATGCATTAATTACATTTAAATATTTTAATAAAGAATTACGTTCAATGGGCGACACCAAATATTTTAAATCAATAGACTTTTTTAAACTGACAAGTATATAAACAAATAAAATTTCTAAAACCTCACTAAAACAGTAATAATATAATAATTTAAGTAAAAATGTGAATATTATCCATATATTTACAGCATCTGTCATATAGATCATTTTTTCCGTATTTGGTTAGGTGTTTAGGTATACTCAGATGAGCAAACTGTGTGGCATTTTTGAATTTATTTTATTCAATTATTTATTGTCAGATTATCATGAAACCTAAAATATATCCATTTGACAGAGATTACACAAACAAAAATCTCTATATTAAATTTTGAAATTTTGAAATTGAAACATTAGGAAACACCGTTTCGAGAAAATATTTTCATTTTTTGGTAAATGTGAATTTCTAAATTCATCAGCTACCTAAATTTATTTTCTCTTAATTTCTAAATATTTAAGTAAAATTGTTTTAAGACCTATAATACAAAACAAAATATAATAATATAATCGGATCGAATGTCTGTTTCATAACTGCGCATGTATACGTATATTGTCACACAGAATAGTGACTAACTAATTAAGAGACGTTAAGAACCTATAGGAGAATATATAGGATAGGGAACTTGTTAATATATTATAAAAAAATAATTGATAGTTTAAAGCAGTTTTTATTTGATAATTCATTTATCATACGTATATATACACATCATCATAATTTCAAATAATAATTACAAGCAATGTTAAATAGAATGGGCAGAAAGTATCTAATATATATGAAATTAATGACAATACAATTAACTTAAAAATCAAACTATTAAAAAATACATATTATTCATATATTGTTGATTTGTTTCCGCGTTTATTCATGTAAAAGATTTACAAATATAAGTAAAAAAGGAAAGAAAAAAATCTATATTTATATAAGTAAATAAGCTAAATATATATCGATGATTAAAATATCAAAAAATATTTATTAATCCATTGAAAATCTTTAGAAATTTCTGTTTGACTGGAAGAGTCCTATTTTCTTTAAAAATCAAAGGATAGATAGAACCAATCTTCAGTTAAAATAATAAAAATGTCATCACTTGTTGCATTAACATTGAATTTCTATAGATTACTAACCATTAAAATTAAACAAACGTTTTAGTTTTACAATGGAACATCTCCAATTATGTCTAGAAAATCGGAAAAGGTACTTAATAAAAATAATTAAAATTGCTGTTGAAAATATCAAATTAAAAATTAATGATATTAACCATCTCTTAATTTAATTTGCATCGAGTATTTATTTCATTGATAAAAACAATAATATAGATTTTTTAAGATTATAGATAAATAAAGATTATCGAGGTAGATATATAATAGAAATATTATCCCGTAGAAATAGACACATACAAATATATATATATAGAAATATATTTATTTATACGTATATCTAATATAAATGCCCAAACTTTTCAATCACATGATATTCGTGATTTATCTGATAAACCACAAAAAAAAATTCAATTTCTGAAAATATTCTTCTAATTAAAATTTCTGATTGAATAATTGCGAATTGTTAAAATATGATAACAATAATAATTGGAGCATAATTACTATATTATTGGCAGCAGTATAGTAGTAATTAGTTTCCCAGGTGAATCTGGGATTTAATAAATGTGCGAATATACGTAAGATACTTTTTGTAACAACACTTTTTGAAGTATAATATTAAAGTAGAATTATTCAAAATTACGTTAAAAAATGCTGAATTAAAATCTATGCGGTTTTATTATATCACTGAAAAATAATTCCTATCTCCTAACCATTATAAAATCAAGCTTAGTTTAGAAAAAAGTTTATTGTATAATCTTAATAAGTAATTGTGTAATCTGTCAGATCTAAATAATGGAAGTAGCTGATTTAATCTTAAAATAGAATATGAAAATTCTGTACAATTTATGTGACAAAGAAGATCAGGGCGGTGAAATGCAGTAAATTCAAAAATATCCTAGTGGAAATAAACATATAAACATATAATACAATAGTTATGTGCCTATATGAATTTAGTATTATTCTATGTATATATACAACTCTCTACAAAAAGTAAAAATGTTTTTATTAAATAAGCGAAGAGACTCAATTAAATTATTTATAAAAACAAACAAAGATAGTGCGATTGCATTGATCAGTATTCCCATCACAAAAATTGACTTATTTTCATTTTGGTTCTCATTTGAATTTAAAAAAAAAAATCGATTAAAATACTTTTGGTTTTTTTGTGATTGATAGGGAAATAACTGATTTGCAATCACTTTCCTAGAAGATTTCGCTATCAAAATAAAAAATAAAATCAATATATAATATAATAATGATAATATACATAATTTCATAGGCGTTCTAATATTTAAGTACAGAGAAAAAGGTAGGTACTTTAATAAAATCGATATATCGATTGTGAATCGATTTTGAAAGATGAATTACATTTCAAAATCATTTGAAATAATATAATGTTTTACATATTAGGACACCTCATAGAAAAAGAAATTTCTAAAACCTAAAAACGACAGCGGATAATTACCTAAATATCAGCAATATTTCAAGCGTGTTTGAGAGTCATGCAAATAAAATACATTGAAGATAATAAACTCACTAAAACTGGACTGGGAAAAGCAAGTTAAAAAATCAGTTATTAGCAGAGACAATGCCACTAACAAAATGGGCGTCTGATAGTAGCCGAGTGATAGGAAATTAGGAGATGGCATGAGAACCATAGCAGAATTAGGCATCGATTGGTTAACCTGCTGGTAGGATTCGTTGTATTGAGAAATGTCGGAAGTTTCATAAGTTTTTGAGACAAAATTGGATTTTTCATTTTGGCAAACTTGCCGAATATTGGGGCAATGGGCTGTGTCATTATTTGAAGGAGCCAAATGGAATTCCGCATAGCAACAGCGCCACTCTTCTTGATTGGCACCTAAGCCGCAATTCTCCTTTTCAGGAGGGCGATATCTTGAGCTTTGATGATAATGGCTTTCTGAAAATAATAAAAAACAAAAATAGTATCCGATATCTATGATTTGAACAATAGAGGTTGAATAATGCATGGCGGTCGAAACTTTTTGAGTGATATTTTATAGTTTTAAGTGATATTCTCGTTTTGAGGGATGTTCTCTATTTTGAGAGATATTCTCTAGTTTTGAGTGATGTTCTCTATTTTGAGAGATATTTTATAGTTTTGAGTGATATTCTCTAGTTTTGAGAGATATTTTATAGTTTTGAGGGATATTCTCGTTTTGAGGGATATTCTCTAGTTTTGAGTGATATTCTCTAGTTTTTAGTGATATTCTCTAGTTTTTAGTGATATTTTATAGTTTTTAGTGATATTCTCGTTTTGAGGGATATTCTCTAGTTTTGAGAGATATTTTATAGTTTTGAGTGATATTCTCTAGTTTTGAGGGATATTCTCTAGTTTTGAGAGATATTTTATAGTTTTGAGTGATATTCTCGTTTTGAGGGATATTCTCTAGTTTTGAGAGATATTTTATA
>JAYMFX010119992.1:0-25392 GCA_036784945.1 Monocelis spectator | reverse complement strand
CTACTTTCTTACTCTTTCATGTTTTCGCTACAGAAAATCTATTTCAACTCCACAATATCACTCCCACGGTGAGAAAACTTTTAAATTTTTTTCGAAAATATTCACCAGGCTAGAAATGAAAAAGAAAGGTGGATAAAATGACTTTTTGTTGATTCAGTAAAAACAGGGGTGGTCCAAGAAAAACTGCTTTGAGAAAAGGAATCGATGACTTCGCATTAAATATCGAGTGGAACAGGGCCAACATTCTCCAATATTCAACTGTTTGAAAATTAACTTTTACACTGAATAAATGTTTAACCGAAACACAGTGTGAACATTAACAAATAAGCAATTCATTAAGTTACTCAACTAATGAGTGACCTACCTTCTATTTATCATCTCCTGGCACTCTGCCATATGGCATCTCCTCGCCCGCTTTGGTCTCTGAAAATATGAAAGAGATATTTGAAATATGGGTGAGCAAATGAGGACAGAATTATGAGTGACCTACCTTCTATTGAGTAACTCCTGACACTCTGCCATATGGCATCTACATGCCCGCTTTGGTCTCTGAAAATATGAAAGAGATATTTGGAATATGAGTGAGCAAATTCAACAAATAAGCAATTCATTAAGTTACTCAACTAATGAGTGACCTACCTTCTATTTATCCTTTCCTGACACTCTGCCATATGGCATCTACATGCCCGCTTTGGTCTCTGAAAATATGAAAGAGATATTTGGAATATGAGTGAGCAAATGAGGACAGAATTATACCCAAAATATGAAAGAGATATAAAGAGATATTTGTAATATGAGTGAGTAAATGAGGCCAGAATTATACCGAGAATATGAAAGAGATATTTGTAATATGGGTGAGTAAATGAGGCCAGAATTATACCGAGAATATGAAAGAGATATTTGGAATATGAGTAAGAAAATGAGGACAGAATTATACCGAGAATATGAAAGAGATATTTGGAATATGAGTGAGCAAATGAAGACAGAATTATACCGAGAATATGAAAGAGATATTTGAAATATGAGTGAGTACATGAGGACAGAATTATACCGAGAACTCTTATGGAATGTTATGAATAGCTAAAATAGAGAAATCAACATACCGATTCTGACGAGATTTCCATATCAACTGACTAGAATAAAAATTAATAGGTTAATACAATGACAAAAATTTAGAAATTGTAATGTTAGACACAATTTGGACAGATTAAATACTAAGAAAATCATTATGAAGAATTTATTTTCTAAATAACAATGTCTGGCGGAAATAAGGATGACCAATCGGTGCGTTCTATTAACCTGCTGCTGCTGTGATGATTATCAGTGTCCCGTAGAGATTGCAGTAATTGCCAGCACATAAACAATTCTTACTGTACAGTATTCAGACGCTCCATTTGTAACACAGATAATGTGAGTAGTATAAGTAGTGCACAACAGTAAAAGAATATGTTGGTGATCGCTTGCAGAGTTTGCGCACATCAACAAAATGTTTTACTCATAAATTAAATAAACACACAATTTTTAATTTTAGTCCTACATGTTCAGCAAAATGTAACTTTGGTAGTTCTATAATTATCTGAAGAGAGATATTTGGTGTGCTTTACATTGCTTTACATTAATTCCATATAACTACATAATAACTAAATAAACATTGTGAAAATAATACACAATGAAACTAGGGGTACTGCACTCCTATGGAATGTTATAGAAAGCTAAAATAGAGAAATCAACATACCGATTCAATTGAAATATCCATATTGACAGACCAGTTTTAGCGGATTGCCTGGTTTTCGCATTGTAATGAGAACTGCGAAATGCGGCTTCCGTACACATAATAACTTTTATGGCACCAGGAGAAGAAATGGTTAAACCTCCGTTGTTTTTCAACACAAGGAGATGCCGATCTTCATGGTCAAGATTCATTATATTGTTTGAGATAATAGCTTCCGATCTCATAAGTACAGCGATTTAGAAAACATTTCGCACAGTATACAAATTGAGGTCGGTCACTCGAATCATGTTCTCTTCCATCGGAGAATATTCTATCTCTGTACTGAAATCAACAGTACATTAGGTGATGGTGTCACACCAGCATGAGTCAGGATACGTCGAAAAATAAGCATGAATTGTCGACAAGTGGAGTTGAATTGAAGAATAACTCGATGTGGTCTTGTGAAAATCTGTATGATAATACTTACTCAATAAATATATCCATCAGTAATTCTTCAGATAGAGAGATCATGAAATGCTATTGCTTTCCGCCTTTCAACTAAGGTTTCCCCATTAGAGTTCAACGCGAATAGAAAGTTTCAAGAATTAATGACAAATTTCCTTAAACATTCTTAGTTTTTTCTCTTGTAACAGGAGCTTTTAATCCAATTCGAAATGGAGATCTTACGTTTTACATATAAAAAGGGATTTTAGATTGTCTGTTTTCTGCAACATCACGATATTTACAATCAAGAGCAACGCATATTCGAACCATTTTTGGTACAGGCCACCTGTTTCTCCTTGTTGCCACGATTAAGTTACGCTGTCGACTCTATACACAGCAAACAAACAAATATCTGTTCTCTATGCCTAAAACATAGTTATATGGTGAATTGTCCATCAAGAGATCGTAAATATGCCTTATTTTCCACTGCTGTTCTGCTAAGTGGATTCTGCCTAACACATTGAAAGGTTGTTCTTGGACCAATTTAAAACAAGATTTTCTAATGATAATAATTTGAATTTGAATTTGAATAAAAAGGATGCAGATCATGTGAGAATTCTGATATCTGACATACAATTTGTCTACATTGAAGTTCATGGAACCACAAAATAATCAGTGAACTGTAAACAAGTTACTTTCTATGGAAATCGGATCTCTTCAATCGGGGTAAACAAATTGTAAATTGGTCGTATTTTGCTTCAAAATATAGCGGTTCATTTTTGCATTATTGAAGAGTTTTCAAAATTAAAGAGGAATAACGCACAGTTTTAATTTACTTTTATTCAACTGAATTATATCTGACACCGAATACACTATGAATCCATATTGGCCGAACTTGTGATTCTTTAATAACAATTGAGTGTGAAATAAAGGTTCTTCCCACTTTCTACCATGATCATCAATGAAATTTGTAACTGGGTTTCTGCAAATCAAATTTCCTAATGATAGTGAAATATTTTTGTGATTTGACTACTTCATACTTCATATTTTTATCACAGCATGCTTGGCTACAAAATTTAGACAGAAGTGTTTTCCTTTAGACACCCAAATTCAACCATTTTTCTGGGTAAATGCAGTAAGAAAAAACGTTTAGGCAAAGTGTTAAGTGGATATAGACCAGAAAATGTTTTATGTATGTTGTTTGAGACTACTGCTGAGTGCAGTACTTAAAATAGGTGATAAGCATAAAAAGTTTAACAAAATGTTTCCAACGCTCATTGAGTCATTGTCATTGAGTTTCTAAAAAAGTGGTAATAATCTGGATAGAATGAATATTTGTCCAGATGTTTCTGAGCCTGAGACATTTAGATCTGCTGGTAAAATGGCTGGCTGGTCTCTCTTTTTTGATCTAATAAAAAAAAATGAATTGAGGTCGTCAAGAATAAATGGCTCATCTATGTTTATTAGCTGATGTAGCGTCAATTTCATCTCATGCGGTATTACTCCCTCTAACAAAACATGCATAACATAGATCCTGAATAAGTGATGCCGTATATTGCAAATTTTCTAAAGAACCTTTATTTAACAGAGGGCTTCTGAAGGTAATACCAAACCCATGGCCCAATACTACCTGGCTTTTTGAGATACAGAACTAAGAATAGTACATTCATTCATTCATAATTTCTTCACTTGTTCTCAATGGGCAGCTGTTTTCAGAGTTCACAGTTTTAATCTCACTTGCGCAAATATAGCATATGCGACACGGTCGGACAACACGATGTCCAAAAGAAACTTTGAATCCTCCCAAGTGGTTTAAAGGTTTAACAATCGTGATTTGGAATTTGATCTTGAATATACCCTTTTTATTGTTGGTTTGGTAACATGTCACGGTAGAATGAATAAGTCTGAAGGTTATATTTAGTCTATGGTTTTTGCAAGTATTATTGGTACACAATGTAGCCGTACAGAGAAGTTGCCATACATAATAAAAATAGTTCCATTAGATAGTTGGAAATTTATATATTTTCACGATCCTTTTGTTTTAATTTTAATAGTTTGTCTTCCCCCACGCATATGGTGAAGATTGAAGACAATCTTCATCATCCGAGTGAAAATGCATATATTTAGTCACCCTTCTGATAGTGGTTAAATCACTACTTTCTGTTTGGGCACATGCTTGTTCCAATTGTTATTTTCTTGATGTTTTGTACTTGAATACTGGTAAGCTGGACCATAGTAACAAGTACTTCTTGTATTTTTTTCAAAACTTAGTTGGGTTTTTGATGATGCATCATCCTTAGATCAGCTCTGGCTGTACAATAATGTTTATGGTATGGCAACACAAATAATTGAGCTAAAATTCACTAAAATTTACGACCTTCCCAAATGAGAAATCAAATCAAACTTTACATAAGGGATGACGACTAAATACACAATGAAGATAGTATAAGTTTTATAACGAGTTGTGACCCATTTTATGATTAAAACTTTAAATAAGCATTTTAGATTATTAGATACAAACATGGAATATCTGTAAATTCAAACGAAAGCGCGCAAAATATTATGCATATAATATGTATTTAAATACATTTAAATAATTTTACAATCTTGTATTTCGATTAGAGATTATCATTTTCCTTTATAAAATTTATTAAGTTCATTTAATAGATTATTTACACGATTTTAGTAGCTATAAACGAATATAAATTTCACTGTCTACACGAATAAATCAAGTTTTGTATCCAATAAATTATTTTTTACAAAATATATCAAATTTTCCTATGATGAATTAGGGACTTGAAAATATAGTTATAGTTTATTAACAAATACGACACGACAAACTGGGCATTTGCGGTTGATTCTTGGAGAACAAAAAGAGCAAATTAAATATGTTTGCCATGTTGGAAAATGCGGAAAGGCATAATGGACCTATTGGACCATCAGACCCTGATTCGCCAAGACTGGGAATCATCCGTCACTGGTGTTAACTGAAGATCATCATTCGCAGTTAATGGCTGAGGATCATCACTCGTAGTTGGTGGCTGGAGATCATCACTCGCAGTTTATGGCTGGGAGCCACCAACTGCAAATGGGACATTAGGGGTACCATCATTACACATAAACATTTTCATGTGATATGATGCAATATGTAGATACTCCATTGGAGTAATCATATCCAGTTGATCCAATCGAGATGGACTTTTTAGGTCTTCGAATGTCATAAATTAAATAGTACATCACTCTTACATTACCATCTAAGAATATGAATATACATATAAACATAACAAAGATAAGCATACATTTACCTAAAAATGCTCCAATATTTTGATGCGGACTTATTCTCCTTGACAAAATTCTGTGGTAGGCCTCGATGTCGTTGTTTCTACGTTTTTGTGAACGAAAGACTGCTATAATTTCTGCAGAAACTTAAAGCAGCCAGTATTCAATCAAGTATTTAATTACATTTCGGCAAACACTCATCACAGCATCTGTTTTTCCAGAAATATAGATCTTAAGTTTCAAAGTATCTATACATCCCCCGCATTCTTTGAGGTGGCAAAAGAAAGAGGACACCGTATAGTTAGCCTTATACCACTCGAAAATAGATCGGTATAGACTGCCAGTTCGTCTTTCCATTAATATGAACACGGCCGGAATGAACTGAAATTGCAAAATATCGAGAATATTCATGCTTGAAATGATGAAATATAATTTGTTAAAAACACACTTAAATTCCCAATTTTGAGTTGACTCATAGTCACTCTGTTAATAAAACTTACATAATTTGAATAGACAAATCCGATAGTCAACAGCTGATAGACATTTCTGTGCACAACCTTAAATGTGTCATCTAACCAGCTTTACTATCGCGGATAAATGTTAGTACACTCCCCAATCTGGAGTTTCCAATCGTTTTTGTAAAAACATCGTATTCTAGAAAACATTTGAATGAGAATGAGGCATATCATGAATTATTTAAACTATATTATGTACAAAAATGTATTTACCAACTTGCTCAAAAAGAGTGTGATTTATAGAAGAAAAAGTGGAAATACGCTTGTACATAATTGATTCAACTTTAACAAAGAATGGGACGATGTCTGTATAGGTTCATCAACAACGACCTCATCATAAAAAAAACTACTAGATGTCTCTGCAGCCCTCAAGAATCAATTCTTCATTAGTATTTCATTTAAAAAGGAATCTTCTTTCTCATGATTATGAGTTTGAGATATTGTTACAGCTCCATCCGTATAACAAGATCTGGCCTTACATTCGCGTATATGGCACTTAAAATAAGTAACTTTTAATAAAAAGGCATAACACTTAGAATATAAATATAACAATTTCATATTTTATCATTTACTGCTGAGAACATTATTACACATAGTAATTTTCAGTTTTTTTATTAATAAATTGAAGTATCAAAATAATTCTAAATAAACCTTAAAGGATAATATGGATTTATTGTAAAAATAACGGATGACTTTAATTCCGGTATACTCTCATAATCTTAAGCACACGTATGCATAAACTTTTATTCTTGCCTTTAATTTATGTTCACGCTTATCTTAAAATGATATTCTATTCCTATATGTATAGTACTAGATATGAAATTTATTTTTTATTTATGAGCTGTTGTACCTATGTGCATATAAAAACATTGTACTTCATTTTCTTTTTAGTTTCTTTGTCCATGTCTTGCAAGTTTTGTAATGGTTACTATGGCAAAAGTTATGGCCAACCCGTCTGTCAAGCATGCCATAGCTTCGTCTACGATTATACAAATGAAGAGAATGGAGCGAACCTTTCTAATTATGAAAAAGATGCCAGCGGTGACAGTGGTAACGAAGAACCGGAGAAGGCGTCTGATTTTTATGTGAGCAAATTGAAAATTCCTTCCTTAAATATTCGAAATTCAGATGATGATAATTCAAAGAAAACTCCTAAAAATCTGCCCATGTCGCGCCAACCTCTTTCAACTCACTTGTTGAATATGCCCCGAGGTGTATTTAACTACATCGAGCATCTACCGCCTGAAATTATTTTGAATGTGTTTTTCTATTTGGATGATATATCATTGTGGAGTCTGCGCTACGTATCGAATAGATTTCGCAATTTAATCGACAGCGAAATACCAGATTCAAAGTGGGAAGAATTTGTGATGTTCCGGTGGCCCCTCTTCACTGCTAATTATAAAATTAACAGCTGGCTCGGTGTCTATTCCAATTTGATTAGCAGTTCGACATGCAGATATTGCCTCGAGCGTATTCATTCGCCCATACTTTTCCAAGCGGAAGCACAGGCGCATTCATGGCGGCATAAAAGAATGTCAGTTGAAATATCAAACATCTGGAAAGATCCACCATACGGTATTCGCGCGATGCCTCTTGATTTAGAGACGTATTCTCACTGTCAGGCAGCTATTTCCGGCCCGCCCGGCTCGCCTTATGAAGGCGGCTTATTTTATGTATTCGTTGTTATACCCTATAGTTATCCGATGCGACCACCGATGATTCGATTTCTGACTCGTATATTTCACCCTAATATCAGTCTCCATGGCGATGTGGGTCTGGATTGTATTCGACACAATTGGAGTTTGGCTCTCACTGTCGGTAAAGTGCTGATCAGTGTCCAGTCATTATTAACCGATGCCTACACTCCTGTGTGTATGGAGCCGGCGATAGCGCTACTCTTTAATGAAAATCGACCCGAGTTCGATAGAGTTGCGAGACTGTGGACGTGGAAATACGCCATGCATGACTTCTTACCGCATGAATATGTTAATGAATTACCGACAATTAATTTCCCTCTTTAATAGTTTTGATTTTCATCTAGATATAGAATTTATTAGATTTTGTTAAGATGCATCGATTATTATCATTTTGAATCTCCCTATCTGTATCTTTGGCCGAGAGCATATTGAAAATCGTCCTCCAAGTCTTTCCTACATATATTCACCATTCAAACTACTGAGTATTTATTTAAAACAATTTGGGTATCAAAGTGTATTTAAATATTAAAAATATTTATATTTATAAGGATTCTTCTTGTTTTTCTTACAGTAGAATACAGTTTTTGTCTCAAAGGGTAAATTTGTGTAAGTGTAAATATTGCATTTTGACTAATTTGGATTCACTTTCAAAAATAATGCAACATCAGATATAAATAAGTTCTGTTACTCAATACCCATGACCTAATTTTACACGCTCGTTTTAAATAAAGGAATTCACAAACTTTCTTGTTAACTATGTATCTGTACATATTATATTATTTTCATGTTATACTTATAATACATCAAAAATAAGCAGACTTTTTGCCCTTCGTAAAATTCGTTCTGCATTCAAGTCTTTCAAAATACATAATATTAAGTTTACACGTTCTTGTTGTTAAAAGTAGATATCCTGAATGTATTTTCTTTCATTGAAAAACAATCAATTGTTTGAAAATGTATAAATATAATCTCCATAATTTCAGAGTAATTTTATCATTTTAGGTATCTATTTATCCTTTAACAATTTACTGTTTATATTTATGTACATAAAATTATTATTAACTTACTCTTACTAAATTTCACCTGTAATATTTATATATATATTTCATTCTATACAAATACTTATAATATTATGATAATTATAATGACTACAAAATGTCAGACCACAGTATAATTGCGTATATATATTATATATAAATGTGATGCATTAAATTAAAATTTATTCCGAGTATTTAATGTAATTAGTTATTATAGAGTGAGTTCAAAAACCATTCTTGTGATGAAGAAATGTTTAGCAGATAATTAATTATGTATCTATTTTTCATTAAAAATTAACTGAAATATTTACATTATATCTGACTCTTAATATGGATTGTTTCCGATTTTTTCGTATCTGAATGCGTTAGGCGAATGGTATAGGCGAGGGTGTTTACAGAGGTGGGCGTTTCTATATACCTACTAGAAGAAACTTATAAAAATAGCAATCTTGGCATCGAATTAATAAAACTATACTGTCTGGGTAAAATAACGAGTTTATCTGTTAATAAACCCTAAAAGAAGGCCCACGGGTAAACTTGAGTAGCCTCACCACAATTTAAGTTCATAATAGTTTAGGGCGTTTGACCTGTTAACGTCCAGATATTTAGCAATAACCAAACTCTATTTATTTTTCTGCTCTGTTTTATATTGACACAATCATAGAGTAATTATCCCGAAGTTAATAATTACTCTATGGACCTATTTGACGTTTGGTTTTTATGATAGGTACAAACCATTCTCAAATGAGGACACTGCGTATCAGATATTTGTAAATCCATTTTTCATGTGAATCAGCTCTTGTAATATCTATCTCAAACATTTATTGGATTGAAAGACGTGTGCAATATATTATAAGACATATATAAGCTTTTTTAATAGATAAAATTAACTATATTTTGTTTTAAAGTATTTCTTTGAGTAATCTTTACAAATCAGGGTAATACCTCTACATTTAAATTGCTAGAAAATTTCGAAACAATTTTAAATATTCAACTGTGTTTTTCATAAAGTATGGTCCTATCTGCATATAAATGTATAAATGTATAGTGATTGTATATTTTATCTGATTCTGTTATACTTTATACTTTTTTATAGCATAGGTATGTGCCTAATATACACAATAATTATTATACATGCATTGTGGTCCTGTGGAGTTTGAAAATTCAAATCAATCCATTGTGAAAATATATGTATAAACATTTTTTCATATTAATGCTAGATTTTTATATAATTGTATGATAGTTGATTGATACCTACAGAAAATACAAGATGTTTTAGATTCTATTTTGAAGTTTATTTCATAGGTTTAACAGTTCAAATTTGATTATTGCTCTGAAATTTTCACTTGAATTTTTAAAGAAGAAATGGGTAATTAACTATATTAAATATTTTGATTATAATTGCGAACCATAAAGTATCGTATAAGTTAAGGGTGAATGAAAAATTCTTTATTGTCTGAATTAGTGTTGAGCGACGCTAAAATTTAAACCACCCACCCACTTAGCATTGTTTAAATTTTTTTATTAGCTTTTATTTTTTATTTTTCCTCCACTCCTTAGATAATTAATTTTGATTGATATTTACATATATAGTAATATTGATCATTACTACTTGTTATAAAATTTGTTATTTAAGTTATAAAATATTTTATAATTTACATTATTTATTATGATTATTTCTTACTTATTTTATACTATGCTGCTTAAGCAATAACAATCTTTAGTTGAATTTTTTAATTTTAGTCATAAAATTATTTCAATTAATTTATTTATACTTAAATAACTACTAATTGCTCTTTAATTTATTTTGTCATTTTTTAAATATTTTAAATGAAATCAAAATGATGTTATGAAATTTTCTAAATAACTGTTTATTTAAGAGATACAGTATAGTACATTCTGCTTCTTGATTGTACACCTTTGGGAAACTTTAACAACTGTTCAAATATCTAATGTTTAAAGAAATCCATGTTATCTTGTAATATGTTTTAATGCCTTTCAGCATTTATACTATGATTATAAAATTTTGATTAAAGCCAGTTTCTACCTTTTAAATCTATGGTCTCCACTAAAATAAATCTTCAATTTTAATTAACAGTGAATATGAAGAATATCTAATTTAAAATGGGTATGGTTATATAATTGATAATTAGTAAGCTTTTGTTGATTACTAAAAGGGTAATATTATTTTTAATTACTTGTGTTGTGTAAAGTATGAAAATATCAGATACATTAGTTACTTGTTTTAATAGCAATATATAAATATAAATCATACCTATATAATACTCACTCTAGGAACCGATATATTTTTATTTCACTTCAATTTAACTAAAAAAATTACAATTAATTACTCCTATCCTACTTTTACCTAACTAAATACTAAATCAAACATTTTTTTGTTTTCTGAGATGTTGTTTATATTGTTATTTATAAAACAGGTATGACTGACTTTGATAGTGTTGCAACAAATTCATCAACAAGTCAACCATATGGAGGATCAACAGTACGCCAACAGTTACACAAAGAATTAAAACAAACTAGCAAATTGTGAGCAAACTAGTAATGTAAATACTCAGATATTTATGGATATCTTTGTCCTATTTTACCAATACGCTTAATATTAACAAAAATTAAGGCTTATAATGAGCTAATCTCTGAGAGCATACCACTAAGCTGATAAGGTAATTTGATACAAGTGATAAGAAACAATAACTTTATATCGCTTCTATACTGTTTAAGTATTAATTAAACTAGACTCATATTCTTCAAATCATCTATCGAATTTTCTAATTTACAATTTTGGTCGTAAATTAATAGGCATAGGTAAAAATATAATCTTATGCTGGTAAATTTAGTTGCCTTTTAAATATGCGCATTAATCTACATAAGCATCCTATTAACATTATTGTCTATTGCGTAGTTAATTAATTTATAGTGTATGCAAACATAACATGCAAAAGGAGTCGCTGTGGTTTCTCATGTAGCTCCAGTTAGCAATCGATAAAATAAATTGATGTATATTTGTGCGAGACTTTTCGAGATGATTTCTCTATAGTCAATCGATTATCTTCATTCAAGAAATATTCGAACAGCTGAGAGAATCAATCTCTGTGCGAGGCTGGATATTCGAAAATTCGGATTTATGCGAATGATAATCTCATTCCAATACAGTACTATTTGTTCAGTAATTTCATCTTTATTAGAACAATATATTATTCTATAACTTGAAGATAAAATCAATAATTCTCAGAATAAACTATATGTTAACTGATGTTTGTGTTGGGAGAGAAGAGCTAACACGAGTTGTATTGACTAATATTATGGGGGTTCAATGAACTGACAGCGACTTAGAATTTTAGCAATTAATTATTCTGTCAGATACTAATCTAATTAACAGCTTTGATAAAAGAGAAGATTATTCAACGTAATCACTATTTGTAGTTAACAAGTATAGAGGTTTAACATAGTTTATTTCTTATCTACATAAATCTAGAGTAGCGATACATAGAGATATATCTTCTATGATAAAAGATATTTAAAAATCATTATTAAAATATTTTCTAAACTTATTTAAAAAATAAATATATATTATGACAGTATTTAGCGGTTAAGATTGTGATGAAATATTAAACAGAATATTTTTCATTGTGTTACTTAAAGTAATATGGTAACATAAGGCACATTTAGATTATACAAGTGACAAAAAATGTGAAATGGAAAATATTTCATTATGGACTGCGTTTGGATAAATGGTATCTAAGCCTATGGCAATAGGCTAGTTAGCTCATAATTTAATAATGCTTTCAAGAACCGAATATTTTGAATAATTTCAGTGGTCCGGGTGTACTGCAAGAAAAAACTGAATTGGAAAAATTTCTTGAGAAAAAGTCCCTGGACAAAGAGAAAAAGGTGCACGATGAACAACTGTCAAAATCAAAACGAAATCAACTCAGCGAAATTTTGGAAACAAGAGCACAAAGGATTCTCCAGGTTAATTAATAATCGCTGTTATTCTTATATCTATATTTGTTAATCTGCTAATTAGTGAATTTCTCTCTCAAAAATGACCCGTTGTTTTTGTTGATTCCTTGATTAATTAACCGTTTCATTATATTGCTTTCTTTAATAATTATCCTCTATACTTGTTAACTATGTCGTTCATATTAAAAAATGATTACGGATCAATCAATCAAATTAGATTTACAATTAGGTAGCATTTAGTCTACCTAACCTCGTAAAGAAAATATTTGCATAGCATTTACAGCTAACTTGCAGTTTAAATATGGTTTCTATGGGAGTCACATACGCTTTTCAAAGCTGTCAAAATAATTAGCCTATAGCTATTTCTATGTTTTATACGCAGGCATGTAATTTAAGAGACATGCATAGAAATCATTACAATGCAGCTATTTCTCTGGCATTACGTTTTTCACCCTCTCATCAGCATTATATAGTCTATAATGCTATAATATATCAAACCCAATCTAATCGAACGACATTAATTATAGAAGAGCTGAAAAACGATAGTTCTTTTTCATTGATTGCCGAGAAATTGATGCTTGGTAGAATAGTGTATCCGGCTGGCTCAGTGATTATCCACATCATCATTTGATCCCTACCGTGCTATGATAGATTTAATTTAATAATTCATTCTGAATGAATCGATAATTTCAGTAACAGATTCATGAAGATCGATTTTCGAATTTAAATGGCCTGACTTGCTCTTCTATTAATCTTTATTACTTAAGTACTCTAAATATGGATTAATGATTTGCACATAAGATTTATTTTAGAAAGTTCTTGCTATTTTAAACTTTTTATCATTATTAAATACTGTCACTAAAAAATATAAATAGTTACATTTTCGAAATATATCGAAATAAAAAATCTATTTATAGATTACAAGAGAGAATTCCGCGAATTTATTGATTTTTGTCAATTTTTAGAAATTTGCTATACACGAATGGAATTTATCTAGTTTATAGAATTCTTCTTAATCACTTCAATATCTTATATAGTAGTTATTGAATAATTTAGTGTCGAACTTCACGCATCTACATTTCAAATAATAGAGAAAAATCAATAAATTCGCGGAATTCTCGCCTGTCAGTATAAAATCTATAAATAGATTACAGGTCCGTGATCGCACAATACGTTCGTACATCGATGAATGAAAAGCGATCCGCTGCTTGAATGAGCGTACATGCTGCTCTTAATCGTGTCTGACATCATTTATTATTGATTATATCGTCACTCTTATTCTCCTGAAAAGTCGATATTATCTTTTTTATAATGCAGAAAGAGAGAATTCCTCTCCTTTGTCTGAAAATCGTCTTTATTTCTTCGTTAATTGATTTGTCTATTTCGATCTTTCGTATTATTCATTTTCCTGAATCGTTTGAGGCTATAACACCCATCATTACGGAGCTAACAGATGTTCTCTGACACGAGTCGACCTTCCGTTCCTACATAGGTATATACCGGAGTGACAAATGCTATCTATAAGTGTGACTCACTATCTCCCATCTAACTCTCACCTCGATTATGTAAGAACTTTCCTCCTGACGACACACTGACTGTTTGAGAGTCATTGCTGAGAGAGTATAGTTTACCGCTAACATTCTGTGTTGCTGCTCCTTGAAAGTGTGGGAATTCTCTCCCATGCAATCTCCTCATATTGAGAGAATTCATTCATAATATGTAAATAATTCCATCAGCAAGATTCTTAAGGAATCTAATGGAAGTGTACCGGTATCCTGGGTTATATATTAATTTAATGGCTGAAAAAAAGTTTTCTGCAGAGTAAATTGAGAAGGTCACACATCATCTTATACCATTATTTACTTTCTTTCAGATAAACTAAAAAGGCAATATTTTCTGTAAGGCAGTCGGGAATCTATCAGACCTGCTTCAATCACATTGACTTAATTACTTTAAAACATCACTAATCTATTCTACCAATGGGTTGGATCTAAACGGATTATAATACAGCAATTACTTATAATTGCTTATTGATAAAAATAGGTCAAAGTCATAGTAAGAAGTCGTGTAATTAAAAAAACAATATTTTTGATATAAAATTGACAAATTGACTACCTGATTTTATAAAATGAAGTATGGTTGGGAATCGTAAGAGTTTTACTTGACTTCATACAAAGAAAGTTTGTCGGAATGATTTTAGGTGAGTAGAACAATATGATGCTTGTTCTATGAAGCGTATATACATACAATTGCATCATATTCTAAATATGTATCCAAATTACCGTTTGTATTGATGGTTGCTGTTTGACTTACATATTTCTTCACAGGAGCTATTCTTCTGGATCTGTTAGTCGCTGCTTCATTGTTACACGCAGTTAAAATCACTATTTAATGATCTAAGCAGGCCATTCATTTGTGATCTGAGTTGAAGTTGTCTAATAGATATGTCTTTGTTAATAAGATCGATATCTCAAACCATCTCCTCTACTGGCTCGTCAGGTCATATTTTCAGTTCATGCGAATTATTTGGCGTTTTATACCTTACAAGAGAAATATAAAAAGTAATAAAATTACAAATTTAATAAAAAAGCTGTTAGCTGATTCTTCTTACTTGAATGCTCGATTACTTATTACTCAACATGTCACAAAGTTTCATGATAATTGAAAAAGTTGACTGGACATTGGAGCAGTCAACGAAATCAATGTCAAAAGGAAAATATTAAAGTGTCTCGAGCCAGTTTTTAGCAAAAAAGCTCAAAAAATTAAATGTAAATTAGTAGTCTCAAAAGGTCGACATTAAATATTCCATGAACTCCCAGTGGATTGGTGAGGTAAAAAAATGTCTTTTATTTGTATTACAGCATGAAGATGCAGAGAAACAGTCAGCTATAAAAGAAGCATCTAAAACAGAGTTGGAAAAGATTCAGGAGAAGATAATGAAAAAAGTGCCAACGTGAGTTAATTTCTGTTTTTATATATTAGTATTTAATTAGTACTTATCCTCGACACTTGAAGAAACCGGAATAATCTCGACACATCCAGAATGTGTCGAGGTTATCCCGGTTTATGAACAGATATTTTTGAGTTACTTTCAAGTGACACGTGTCAAAGTCAGTAATCTAAAAAACGAGTCGTTAACTATGCAATGATATTTTTAACGTCGTATCTGAGTTTCAGATTAAACTGTGTATGCTGTGTTCATAGTAATTTTGTTTTCTATTGTATCTTTCTGTTACAGTGAAGTGAATAACAATTGAAGATTCGCATTCGTGTAAATAAAGTCACCCGAATTGTACTCGCCTGTAAATAACTACTATTATTACCATACTACGATATATTGATTCAAAAGAAACTTAAATGTCTTAACTTTCAAATGGTTTATTTCACTGCTGAAAAAATAATTCATATTTTTATATATATTATTATTCTATATTTATATTTTTATATATTATCTATAATGTTTAAACAATATTTGATTTAAATGAGGGCAACATATTATGTGTTGTTAGATATATATACATTCTCATGATAAATCAATAGAATTAATGTCATAAGATTACATGTTGTTTCTAATTTCTTGCATAATTTATGTTTTTTTCATTTTTCATCGTTTCATTAAAATTGATAATGTTTTCTGTTTTATAATTTTTATAAACTTATGCTGCCAAAATATAACTGTTGTGAAGTTTGATTTGAACACATTGATGACTTTTATTATAATGGTCTACAGCATAGACATATAATAATATACTATATACATAGGTATGTTATGGTCTACAGTTTCTTTTTTATCGACATAGACTAATAACAAGGACTACTCTAATAATAGAGTAGTCCTTGACTAATAATTTTACGTTGAGCCTTCCGCAATAATAATATATTTGAATATAAAAATCCAATGGACCATCGGACAGCTGATCCATATAAGGATTACCTACTTCCCAAACTATATCACTACAAAAACATCAACAAAAGATTCCAATTTGAGATTTAACACATTTTGCCACCGTATTACTCCTAAGACATTTCTAATGTGAATTTTACTAAATCATTCTATGCGTTGAAATAATAAATACGAGGACTACGATATTCACGTAGTCCTCGAATAAATCTCAACTGCAAAAATGAATATCTTTAACTTTGTACTCGCTCCAAAATGTGTACAAAGATAATCATTTATTTATTTATTATTTATTTATTTAATCAATAAAATCAACTTGAAATCTTAATATGCTCCCATATTTTAAACAAAGCGAACACTAGCAATACCATACACCTTTAACTAGATGGATCTCGTCTTTTATTTGTAATCACAAAAATCCGTTGTCGTCAAGTAGAATTTTGTCATTCATAAACTCGATCAAAGTTATGGTAACAATTGCAACTGATTAATCATACATAAATGTACATATATTTTTTTTAATCTTCAGCTGTTTTAAAAAATGTTTGCTTAACATTTATTTTCTACTAATTATTATTAAATATTCTGCTTATGTTATTTAATTGCCAACTTATTGAGATGCATTTTAGCTTAAATCAAGAAAATTCAGGTTAAGTGTTAATATATATCAATTAAAACATATTCCTGAAATATTGACCAGACGTCCTTGAACATTCGTAAATAGAGCTAAAATTAAATTTTATTGGAATTTTTCGTTTTGCATGTGCATTGCGTTAAAATTTCCTTTGTAAAATTTTCATTCATTTGATTCTAAAATTATGGAAGCAAATTATATGATTCACCAGGAAGCAGCACAAAGTATGTATAATTTTATATTAATTTTATGTTTATTTTTCTAGTAAATATTACAAAATGAAATTTTATTATATTACTGTAATATCAGAATTCTCTTTTATATAAATTTAACTGCTTTTTAAAAACATGCTTTTGATATAATTTATAGATCTTGAAACTATAATATGCATTTGATATTTGCATCCTTAAATTATTATTTTCTGTCTTTATCATTGGTAATAATAATTGATAATAAATAAAATTTTAATATAATCTGATCATTTGAGGATACCTAAGTTAGTAGCTTTAATTATATTTTGTTATGATAAGATAAAAGGCTTAGGTATTTTAAGGAAATCATTCTTTTTAAATAAATTAACATTTCCTGGAGCTTCAGTTCACAGTATCATTATTTCATATCATTTGATAAAGGAGTGTTTTCTGAAAAAAAAATGAAATTGAAAATTAAAAATTGATTCTAGCAGTTTGTGCTCAACCTTTCCCTTTTATTCTTTCTAAAGTTTTAAATAAAACATTCTAGTGAAAAATTAATATAAATCATTAAGGTGAATATAAAGTTAAGATCATTAGGTTGACAAAATCTCATTCTCCTTTATTATTCAATTAATAGTCATATTCAATCAAGTTAATAAATCTTGATTCTTTTAAATTCATATATTTTAAACTCAGATGAAATTTTATTTCACTTTAATTTCTAAATTTTATTTTATAAACAATTCAACTCTAGGTAATGTTTTTAAATCTCAGGTGCTTCAATTACAAACTTAAAAACAGAAATTTATAGGCAATATGAAAAATATCTATTAAATAAGATTTCACTATAATTATATTTTATAATCCATAAATTGTAATTTAAAATTAAATTGGCATTATTGCTCAGCTAAATTCTTGATACAAATACAGTCTGAGTCTGTGGAATAATTACCACAACTTCTTGAATACAATCAATATATGCATGTATTTTATTTTTATTTTCATACTTTGAATTGCTATGAGGAAAGATTGCAAAACTTATGTTTCAAACTTACTTAGGTAGCTACTACTTAAAGTAAAATTAATGTGAATATCATGTCAATGTGAATATCAATTTGCTATTAATGATCTGTTAAAGGAGTAAATGGTATGAAAATTTAGTTAAGTTCCATAAATAGAGATTAGGTTATTTTATGAATGATAAACAGAATTATGTAAAAGTAAATTAAATTAAACTTGATTCAAACAAAAAGTATTTTTTTATATTTAAAAAAGTATTAGTACATTCATTTATGACTTAATATTCTGTTTACAATTCTTGTCATTTCGGTCATTCTTGTCACCCTAACCCTAACCCAAGTGTCTTTTATTGTTTTACTATTTGTCTAGATTGTAATTCAATTGATTTCATTTACCCTGCACAATATAAGTCCAGAGCTTGAAAAATTCTATTTTAAACAAAATTTGATAATGAGGATAATTCTTTAATAATATGTAGGTATGTCTGACGTCAAAAACATTTAAATACAAAAATAGTTTGAAAAAATAAAGGTTTTAAAAATTTTAGCCAATTACTCAGTAATTCTATTTAAAAGTGGAAAATTACTTTAAGCGCGACAGAACAAACGAATTCAGAGATAGATATTCTGTCTTTAGAGAGTATTAACTAAATTAAAGCTTGCAGTGCGAATCGAGGGGTGAATTAAAATTTAAAGATAATTGTTTGATAACTGTTAGACTTAAGTTAATTCGTGCTAAAGGAATATTTTATAGTTTCGCTCTCATTCAAGTTTGCACTTATCGTTCCTTTTTAACTGTCTCTGTGCTAACCAATTCGACACTTTATTTGATATTTTGAATCTAATATTCTTGATAACTTTAAATCCAAATAACTATTCTTGTTAGAAAGCTTTCTTTAAAATTTATCTGAGAGTTTTGTTTTACGTTCTCACAGTATTAGCTTGCCTTTAATGGTTTATTTATTATTTGTGGAATGCGTGGTTTGTGCAAATTAGTAACTTTGTTTATCTTATCAAATTGACTGTCTCTGTGCTAACCAATTCGACACTTTATTTGATATTTTGAATCTAATATTCTTGATAACTTTAAATCCAAATAACTATTCTTGTTAGAAAGCTTTCTTTAAAATTTATCTGAGAGTTTTGTTTTACGTTCTCACAGTATTAGCTTGCCTTTAATGGTTTATTTATTATTTGTGGAATGCGTGGTTTGTGCAAATTAGTAACTTTGTTTATCTTATCAAATTGACCCCGAAATTTAATGGATTAAGACAATTTGCTTTATTGTGGAACTGAAAGATTTTCTGCCGATATCGGACATAACTTTTATCTCTCAGTAAACTTCTGATAGTGCCAGCCTCTGTTTATTTATTATAAAAAGAATCTCATTGGCTTGATGTTAGTTAATACAATATAACCTCACTCTGCATGATATTTACAAATTTATTTTCTATGTGTTTGAATTTATCGGAAAACATCTGAAAAGTTCATGAAATATTAGTTTTTATGGTTGTTTTTATTTTTCCATATCCACAGATATGAATACAGCACACAATGAGGTCTATGACGATGGTACAATAATGTTTGAGCCTGAATTTCCAAACAGAAATTCCATTAGGAAGCGTAATAAAGGCATTTTTTATCGCATCCGACACGGTAGCCCGACAGAATATCTTATTATCATTATTGTGTGCGTTTTCATCATATTGGCGCTCAGTATTGCTTTGGGTAAAAGGAATTGCGACATCTCCACCTCCTTTTCAGAAGGAAAGTCCAACAAGCTCGAGAATAAAGTTTACAAATCAAAGAGCGGTGACATTTGTCCTTACCAAAACATACGTCTACCAGAAAGTATTTTACCACGCGTCTATAAAATTCGTCTCAATCCATATTTATCGAAAGTGAAGTCGACATTTTCAGGTTGGGTAAAAATTGACTGCGAATGCAGTGAAAGTACTGACTTCATCGTTTTCCACAGCAAAGAGTTGGAGCTGACCCGTATTCAAGTTTCCTCCGAGAGACTTGGTTCCCTGAAAGTTCTCAGAGAAATTGAATGTGTCGATTTGGAGGAAGTTTACATCAAATTGGACAAAACAATCAACAAAGGAGACAAACTAAGATTGACCATAGAATTTGAAGGAGATATTCTCAGGACCTTGGACGGATTTTACTTGAGTGAATATGTAGATTCGAATGGAATCAGCAGGTAGTTAAATGCTTTTCAAATGATATCAATATATTTAAAGAAATTTTATAAAATCATTTTTGATTTTAACAAAAAAAATCCATTTGTGCAAATTCTATTAAAAGTTCATTAAATTAGCTGCAAAACAAATCAGCTCTTAACAAAATATTTAGATTTTAGGAATGAAAATAGAACATGTATTTTAATATTTCTGTGATAGCTTTTTCTTATTCTCATTTTCATTCTCATTATTATTCATTTCTCATCTCTTATCCATACCTATAAGTATATATTAAAAAGCACTCAATTCTAATATTATCAAGAGGATAGAATTTAACACATTTTTTGCTATTCAAAGAGAAGTCTGAAAATGATATTGTCACGGTAAGCATTATAATTGAAATAAATGGATTTTTAATTTAATGAATACCTACTGAAGTAGAAAAGATCTAACTTGATCATAGAAATATTTGAATCAAATGGTATCTATATAGTAATTTGTAATCTTTATTTGAATGTAACTTTAGACGTAACTTGACATTTAATAACTCACCAATACGCTGAAAAATAAAGTTACTTCTTAAGCATCCTTAATTTGATTGGCTTCAGAATTAATACAGGAATTCTTTATTTTTAAAATTGTTGCCTCTGCTCGGCGCTCTCTTTCAGTCACCATGATTGGCTGATGTAAAGCGTAGAAGTATACCACCATAGAGATCGGACTTTCTTTTCGAAATAATTGTCCGATCTCTATGGGTACAGCTTTTAATGTGATATCTGCATGCATATCAGAGATCAGACTGTCAGAGAAGATGAAATAGTGCGTGTTTCAATCTCTATGGATAACTGATATCTCTGAGTATTGTAGTAATGAAAGCTCTAGGTAAAACCCAGTGATCAATGTTGACTTGCACGCTGACCATAGACATTAAATATTGTTTTATACGCTTGCACATTTCGGTGCAAATTCTATGGAAATAAGCACACCCTTAACAACCCTACAATTACCTGTATGGGGAGTTTCTAAGGGTGTTCTAAACAAAGTCTATGGGAGTTTTCATGCGTATTTTATAACATAACAGTATATTAAATGTCTATGACGCTGACCTAAATTTCTATTTATACGTACTCCAAGCCTTTTTATACTTGAATTTCTTGCTCACTAAAATTTTATTTTAAGTTTAAACATGTGAATTCTCAAGAATTAAAATATAAAACAAATTATATTATAATTATCAATTCATTGTAATTAAAATAAGTAACGAAACTAATAGATAATAACTTTTAATTATTATCATTTAACTTATAAAGCTTCAAATAAAATAAAATTCAATAGAACTGAGCTTTACAATTTCAACCTCTTGACTTTTTCTCAGTGTGTAATTACAGTTTAATATAAGACATCTTCTCAGCTCTAATAAACTTAAATATTCTCCAGGTAAATCAGCTAACTTACAGCAAAAGAAAAAGCATGAATTTCCATTTTCAGTATTATAGAAAGATTTTACAATTACAATATACCTAGCTACAGCTACACCTTATGTAAAAGTACATCTTCTGTGTTTGTTTTAAATAAAATATGAAAGCATAGCGTTCATTTGTTTTAAAGATTGCTTTAATTTACTTTGCAACTTTCAAAAACAAATTACATTTTGAATCTGTTTTTCTTTTCAAGCATTGATTACATTATTATTAAAAGTAATTAATTCTTTTCTATCATTCTATTTCATTCTATTTGATTAATGTTGGGAATGAAATGCAAGATTTTTCACAGATAACATTCTACCGAATAATGTTTCTAGACCAACACTGTGATATTCCTGCTACTTAATCAGATTTATTTCTTTAGAGCGGTAATAGTTAACAGTGATAGAATCTCACAGTGTGAGAAATAGTTTAAGTCGCGGCATATTTTAAAGAGCGGTGATACACTAACACACACACACACATATATATAGGGACATACATAGGTATCTAAACTTTGGGTAAAATTGGTAGATTAGGTAAATTTACAAAAATAAAACCTCATGAAGCACACCTTAACAACTGACACAAACACAAACAAACCTAAGATCTTTTAACAACCAATAAGAATCTCTCTAGTGACTCGCTCACGTGACTCACAGACACATTGGCTGATTACTGAAGCTTCAATTTATTATTCTATGAACATTATAAAATGAATATTTTCAGACAGTTGGCAACGACTCATATGGAACCAACATCTGCAAGGAAGGCGTTTCCTTGTTTCGATGAGCCCGCCATGAAGGCTAACTTCTCCATGGAAATGGAGCGCGACTCTCAGCACAGAACTTTGTTCAATATGCCTCTGGTGAGTTCTACAATAAGATTTGAACAAAACAGAATTTTATTTTGTAAAATGAATTTGTTGATTGATTAAAAATAAAGATTTTCTTTAAATTAATGTCCCTTTTCGTAGTTTTATAGAGAAAAAACAAGCGCCAAAATTTAATAATAAACTTTATTGAGATTTAGTGACACGAGTACTTTCGCTTAGTTCTCGACGGGTGTCTACACTAGGAATGAATCGAATAACAGAGGCAAAAAATGTTTTCTGGACACTGTCTGTTTGTACAACTTAATTGCTTTAATTGCCGATTTCATGATTATTGCTCTATCGATTTAGGTATCTGTGATGTGTCTTTGTAACGAATTGACTTCAGTGTGTATTACGCAATCTACTCTTATCATCATGATTTACTCTGTTGCCTCTGTTAATCGATTCATTCCTAGTGTAGACACCCGTTGAGAACTAGGCGAAAGTACTCGTGTCACTAAATCTCAATAAAGTTTATTATAGAAAATCTCGGTGCTTGTTTTTTCTATAAAAAGATTTCCTTAATGTAAAAACTGCTTTAATTGATTAATAAAATGAATGAATAGTACAAACACACACATTAAACATCTGACATGAAATTTATTAAAATAGCATTTTGACAGTAATTGCTTCTATGACAGTATTTTTTTCTTTCTACTTTATCACTATAATGTATAAATCTTGATTTTTACATTTCAAATTTCATCAAAATATGTATGGTTGAGATAATCTTGTCTAGAAAAATTTCTGAAATCCAATAAACTGTCATCGAAGCAAATACTGTCAAAATATATAATTCTTAATCAGGTTCTGTGAATGTCTGTGTTATTTTTGTGGACTCTATTCGGACAGTCTCGGCAGGTGGAATGTAATTTATCACCACTTTGTATTAGATGCTCCAGTTTTTTTCTCTCTCTTTACTTTAGAAAGACAGCAAAAGCTTAGGTAATGAACGGTTTCTGGATGTCTACCATGAGAGTGTTAAGATGAGCACTTACTTAGTTGCCTTCATGCTATTGCCAAATGACTACAAGTTTGTTTCCGGTCAATCGCCCAATGGAAAAGTTAACGTCAGTGTTTTAAACAAATTTCCCCTAATTCTTTCTAAAACTTTAAATTAATTTATTATACATTTGGAAATTGCTTTCAGATCGATGTGCATGTCCCTTCAAAAATGCTTAAATCCGCTACTTTTGCTGTCAATGTTACACAAAAAGTTCTGCCTTTCTTTGAAAATTTCTTTAGCCAACCTTATCCATTGCCAAAACTTGGTTAGTCATTTACATAATTTAATTTAAACGAAATTTTAACATTTTGAATATTGAAAATTAAATGATTTCATATTCAAGACATGATTGGAGTTCCTGACTTTGGCGCCGGAGCCATGGAGAACTGGGGCTTGGTAACTTATCGCTTCATCACCCTGCTCTACTCGCCAGACGGTGGTCAGGTACAGAATGCTCAAAGCGTGGCTGAAGTTATCTCTCATGAAATTGCACATCAAGTGATTCGATAATATTGCCCCTTACTTTTTTTTCCTTACATTCTCAATAACATATTCTACATAGTCATATATCGTTAAAATAAATAAAGAAACATATTTCTGTGCTTAAGATTATTTTAGTATTAAATAAGTAGGGTATACCGTACTAAAATTAGAGTTTAGTTTGTAAATTTAACTTGTTGCTAGGGAACTTTAGAGTTCATAGTAACATATTTTAGTTGTTGCTAAGGAAATTTAGAGTTCATAGCAACATATTTTAGTTGTTGCTAAGGGATTTTAGGGTTCATTCCAACTTACGAAACTTTACATTTTAGTTGTTGCTAAGGAACCTTAGGGTTCATAGCAACATTGTATTACGTATATTTTAGAAGTTCCATTGTATATAATAAAAAATCGATCAATGTCCCATTTTTACAATTCCATTTTAAATTGTTACCCTTTCAGTGGTTCGGAAATATCGTTACAATGAAATGGTGGAATGATCTCTGGCTCAATGAAGGATTTGCCACATTCACGCAGTATATGGCGGCGCAGCATTTTAATCCCGAATGGAAGATGGTAACTTTTATAGAAAGTCCCTTAGTCAATTAAAATTAGGATTTGGAAAATTATCAAACAGTCGTCCATTAAATCAGATTGAAGTTTGGAAGGTTTAATTTACAATTTTTTTTTACAAATTTTAGATGGACCAATTTTATCTGAACAATTTCTACCAGGCGATGGTGTTTGATTGTCTTATACACAGCCATCCAGTTCCGGTACCAGTGGAAAACCCAACAGAAATCGAGTCTCTCTTTGATGACATTAGCTACTTCAAGGTGACTTTACTTCTAGCTATGTATAATTTGGATGTTCAATTAATTTCAGGAATAGAGACTCGACACTGACATCTATACAGGAATAGAGACTCGACACTGACATCTATGCAGGAATAGAGACTCGACACTGAC
>JAYMFX010119881.1:0-12641 GCA_036784945.1 Monocelis spectator | reverse complement strand
AGAGAGACTCATGAAGACAGTGAAATCGATAATCACAGCTACCATGATGTGAGAGACTCAGAAAGAGAGTGTCCTTGGTTCCTTGGTCAAGGTTCAATAAATATATTCCCAACCAATAAAGCAGCATTCTTGTCCATTAGCGTTTTTTGTTTTATTTTTTAAGAAATTTTTGCAGATGGTTTTAAAAGATTGACATCATAAATATAATACTGCAACTTTAATAGACAACTTTAAAACGAGGATAGTGTGAATTATTGGGATTTCTTTATAAAATAGTTCAGTTTTCTTCACAGAGAGCTACTGTCCTAATAGTTCTGTGTCAACAAAACGAGAATTGCAGGATTTTATGAAAAGAGTCTTGTCGGCTGTTTCTGTGTAAACTGTTGATATAGTCAGTGTCAATAAGTTTTATAAAACTAAAAATCATTGAATGCAGGCATAGAGTATTCCTTACGCATACTTTTAATTATCGTAATTTTTCAATCTATTTTAGGCATTCTCTGTCGAAACGGGAGAATTTGTTAGCAGTTTTGGTGTGAGAGGCCGAGATGATGGCTGTCTTCAGAGGCCAGTAGACATTACAGTAACACAGAATGGGAACTATCTCATCTCGGATTATGACAACCGATGCGTCAGCGTTTTTACATCTGATGGAAAGTACTACTCTAAATTTGGCACGAAAAACCTGCTGGGTCCGAAAGGTCTGTGCACAGACAAGAACCATCGTATCATTGTCGTGGATAATAAGCAGTGCTGCATTTGCATCTTCAAAGCCACTGGGAAATTCCTTTTCAAATTTGGTCTGCGTGGTATTGGTGAACACCAGTTTGCCGGTCCTGTGTTCGTCTGTGTGAATTCACAGAACGACATAATTGTCAGTGATTTCTACAACCACGCAGTGAAAGCATTTGATGAGCTGGGCAACTTCATGTTTGCATTTGGTCAGCATGGCATGGAAAACGGTCAATTCCATTCACCAACGGGAATTGCAGTTGATAAGCATGACAACATCTTCGTCACGGACTGGGGCTCTTCCAGGATACAGGTAAACTTCCCACTCATCTTCCATAGAGAAGATGGTAGATACTGAAACATATAATGCAAAAACTTAATAATCCAAAATGAGTACTGCTATGTGTGATGGATCTATTTTTAATAAAATGTTTTTCGGTCCTGTATGTCACAATTTTGAGATGAAAATTTTAAAACAGGTCGTCCATTCCAATTAGATTTGGTTAGTTACACTCTATAGAAACTTTAAATCAGATCAATCTTGAGGTGTAGTCTCAAAATGAGATGATCTGTGTGATGGAATTTGTCTGATAATGTTATACTCGTCAAAAACAACATTTTTCAATATCCAAAATTAATTGTATTTAGATTATTAAATATTTTTACAATATTTTGTTTATCCAACCTAATTAATTTAGAACATTTTAAGAGATTTTTTTTAAGCATACTTATTCGTTATTTCATTGCTAACAATAAGAATATCGTTATGTATAATATTTGACTATTATTATTATGTTGAAATATAAATTATAGGTATTTGATCGTCATGGTAACTTTCTGAATGCTGTCAACTCAAATGCTGATCCTCTACGTGGCTGTCAAGGTCTGGCATTGTTTAACAATGAAAAGATTTGCGTTGTCGATTGTGGAAACTTTTGTTTCAAAGTCTATAAATTTCCTTTCCTTTAATATCTTAATTATTACCTATATACCTATAATATCTGACATGTATAATAACATTCAGGATATTTCATTTATTTCGAATGAATCATCTAATAAAATGTGTATCGATGTTTTCAGTATTTTTGTTGTCTTGTTATAACTCAGTTATTTTTACTATATTGTTAATTATTGAATAAAATCTTCCCAATTGAGAGTATCGGTGAATTAAAAGAAATCTGAGTTCTTTGTTCTGATTATTAACCCAACTCTTGGGATTGCAATCCCTTCTAAATAACAAAAATATTCCCTGTATTATGATATGTATCTTGTCAAAATATATCAAACGTTTTTATTTTGAAACTTCCACTTATGAAAATTTAATAAAATAATAATAACAAAAATGTGTTTCTTTATAAAATCATTCATAGGCATTTTTAGGCATTGGTAATGAGATAAAAGTGTGCTGAGAAAAATATAGGAAGAAGAAAAATAACTGCTTAAGATATTTTTCATTCAATTTTTGTGTTCACTTATTTGGTGTGATTCAATGGGCGACTTATACTATAAGCAAAATAATTATCGAGACACTTACCTAAAGGAATAGACGAATAGACTACCTATTACTTGGAGTGTCGAGTTTTTATTCTGTAAAGCATTCACCTAATTCATTTTTCACTAAGCTGTGTGTTTAACAATAATACAATAGATATTAATATAATTGCATTAAATTCTATAAAAGTTAAAGGCAGTGGTAAATCATGGACAGCTTTATTCCATAATCATGACAATGAAAAAAAATTGCGTTGTCGATTGTGGAAATTTTCGTTTCGAAGTCTACAAATTTCCTTTTCTTTAATATCTTAATTGTCATATAATTTGTCTGTGACATGAGAAAAATTACAATTTAGGATACTTTATTTATTTCGAATGAATATTTTAAAAAATTCAAATTTCGTTTTCATGTCTTGTCATTACGAATTTTAGAAAACATTTTTAAATAATGCATTTTATGTTCTGAAACAATAAAAAATAAAAGATTTCCTGTACTGCTTATATTTGTGTATCCTACTTATTTCATTGACTATTTAACAGGCGGCAGTGATAGTAGAGGGGCAGGCGGCAAAAAGTTCATGATAATTAAACTTTGTTTAAAATAACCACTGTAATTTAGCGCATAGCAAACCTTTTTAAAAATGTAAACAGTCATATAAAAATATATATAACTTATTATTATGTATGCAATCATTAATATAGATTATTATTATCATTACTATATATGCATATATCAGAAAATCGATTAAGAAAGCATTCTTCAAGCAGCATAAAATTATTTTTTACATTCATACACTGCAAATAAAAATGTCTAGTTATAGTGGTTTCAAAGGGACAAGATATGCTATTATTATTATTATATGATTATCTAGCCAGATAGTTTTCAATTTGGCTAAATATGCTGCAATTTTATCAATTATCTAGTCAGTTAGATATGAGCAACAAGTTATGAACAAATTATAGTGATATCTAGCCACTATTTATTAGTATGTACCAATTAGTGACTCAAGTTGTGTGATTAAATAGTTATTATTATTTAAAGTGTAATTCATAAGATTATTTAGATTCCCTTTCTAAATTTTCCTTAGAATTAACCTTAAAACTACTATTTCATTACACACATTACACACATTCATGTAAAAATCTAGGCTCATTTTGTTTGTGGGACCCCAAAATTTATTTTGATTATATGTAGCAATAGATATCTATTTTTTTGTTGATTTACAGCAGTACACATAGGCATTGATTATACATAAGATTCCATGCACACATAGAATAGCCAATTTTCAATATATTTAGAATTTTGTGGTCATTCAACTGTATATTGTTGTACACTGCAAATAAAAACAACTATTTAATCACACAATGAAAACTTTTTTTTTCAAATTATCATTTTTGTTTTATCATTTCTGCAAATAATTTCTTAACACTATCTTTTTAGTAGCAATCATTTTAAAATTTTAGTATATCTCACTCATTCATGTAGCAACTTTTAAAGCAAAAAATCAACAAGTGAAATAAGCTTTTAATTAATTGATTTCAATACTTTCAGATATACATTCTTGGATCATTTGAAATACACGGCATGGATGATCATATTATTAATACTCAAAAACAACAGAGAGGTGAGATTATAAATATTTGAATAACAACACATTTGGAATTAAAGAGTTTATTTCTATATTTCTATTATTTTGTTGTTAGTTAGCTAACCACATATGTGATTAGGATATTTTATATTATGCCTGGATTTCATGTTTACACTTTTTTGAAATCAGAGAGAGCAATGCAGTCTCTGGACGAAGTGTCCCAATCGTGGGGCTCAACAAGACACTCAGGAAATGAGCATCTGCACTCTTACAGATCTGGAGAAAGTTTAAGACATTATCTTTCTAGTGATAAGGAGCCTGTTTCATCTTTAAGAGAAAGACGCAACTCTTGGTCCGAGGGCAGATTCACCAATGATCTTACCTATCGAGCTGCTGCAGAGAGTTTAGCTCAAATGATTGACAAGAAAGAAGCGGATATGAAAAAGAGTGGTATTGATATAAGATCTGGAATTCAGTTTGCCCCTCCTGTTGTAAGTTAGATTGCGGATATCATTATAATTCCATTTTAAGAAATATAACAAGTTATGTACATACATACATCTATCATGATGTCTCTAACAGGGCTCCAGTTTCAACCCCAGTCTCCCACCAAAAGGTCGTCTAACTTCGTCGAGTGTTTCAAATCTCCCTGGATCTCATGATCTGATGCAGGTGATTCAGAATCAAGGAGCTTATCTCCAAATGCTTGAAGCTGAAAACAAATTTTGCAGGGTTTGCTAACATTTACTGCTATCTGATTATATCTACATACTATATCTAATTCATTTTTCTTAAATAAAGTTTTAACAATTGCTGACTAACTGCATAATAAGGTTAATTAATTGCAGCTTGTAAAAACTAATATTCTGACCAATTTTGTTTATTATAATCACTAACATAAAAATGCCTGCTTGCTTAGGATGAGCTGTATGATTTGAAGCAGAGATGTTTGCAAGTTGTGGCCGAAAATCGAGGTCTGTATGAAGATTTGAAATCTGGAGCGGCCGCCGTATTAATTCAAATGGGTGCTGGACCAGTGAGTATCGATATAGAGAATAGAGATTCCAATCGCTTGTCTGATCGATTATTTTCATGTTGCCTAAAAGTGTCATAAAGAAAGAGTATAGAAACCTTCAAAATCAATAACTTACTAAAAAACGCAATTTTAGTTCAACAAAGAATTTTGTTTAACATTAGAATTCAATTGAAAAATTTCTAACCTTCGATGTTACGTCATATCACTGCGCTACTAATAAGAGATGCATTAAGAAGAGAGACGCTAGAATTTATTAATGATTGATTACGTCATAGATTGAAATATTCAAAGTCGTCTATTAAATATAAGAATTTAAAGCCTCCTTCTTTATAGATGTCGAACTATCGACGGGCAATGTCTAGTGGTGATATTGGAGAGGAATCAAAAAGTTTCTATGCCGACACTCCACATAAATTTCAAAATGAATTGGTAAGACATATTTTATGTTCTCTCAAATTCGATAAGCTTGCTTAAATTCATTTTTTTCTATTTTGATTGAATAATCATTTCAAATATGCGATTAACAGATATGGCGTTTAACAATATCAAAATGAAGAAACGATATATATTTAATCGAAAACAGACCAGTTTCGATTAAAATGACCTCTTCAGTGATAAAACCCCGCAATTAATTACTGCTTATACAGCTGTATAGGTAACTATTAATTTGTTTTCCAAATTTGTATTCTAGGAACGAATCAACGCAATGCACGTTTCTAAAGGTCGGCGTATTGAGTCCCAATTGAATTTAGCCCAGTAAGTATAATGAACAGATTTTTATGTCCATATTGGTCGCACAAAAGCCATATTATACCATTTCAGTATGCTATTCAATGCTGTTTGTTTATTTTTTTTAATTTTTAGAGAAGATGTTAAGAAACTCGACGAAGAAGTCAATTATTTACGAAAACAGCTTCGCGAGAGAGATAGTTCCACCATTATTAACCCGGAAAATCCCGCTTTATATTTTAATCAAAATAATTTCGAGAGAACGGTCAGGTAGGTAACAAAGGTCGTTGTAAACAAAGCTATTATTCTGACCAATTCCCGTTGACAACCTCATTCTAAGCAATAAATTTATTAAGAGAGATCTAACTGAAGTTAAAGACTATTAGAATTTTTTATGAGCAATGAAGCTATCGAGAATGTGATAATATATAATATCATTAATATGAAATTATAGAGAACGGGATGAACTAGCGGAGTTGGTTGCGCAGCTGAAATTTAAACTGGAGCGAATGAAGGAGCGAGAGAATGAGCTCTGCCAACAGATCACAGAGAGTATAGCCACTGTTGAGCAGGCCAAGATGGAAGAGAACAAGGTATATCTTGCTGAGTATATAAAATTGAATGTGCCTTTAACAGATATATTTTTAAGATAGCGTAATCTCTATACAGCGCTATACAATATTTCATTCCCGAGAGTACATAGCCGCGATTCGTGGTCAAGCGTTCTAACCATTCGGCCAGCGCTCTCTACAAAAGAATGACAATTTGAAAGCTTTCTTATACTGCATGCTAATTCAACTGGATGCTGAATCAGACATAGAGATTTATTTTCTATATAAAGCTTGAAGCAGTATCATACTACTAACAGTAGGGTTGAATCAGCTAGAAGGCTAGAGTGACTCAAAGTCAAGATAATATCAGCACAAACGCCTAGCTAAGCTTACAACAAATAATCCCTATGTCTGATTCAGCATCCAGTTGAATTAGCACGCAGTATAAGAAGGCTTTCATATTGTCATTCTTTTGTAGAGAGCGCTGGTCGAATGGTTAGAATGCTTGACCACCAATCCAGTGGTCGAGAGTTCGAATCCTCGCTAAGTATTCTCGCAAATGCAATATTGATTTAATGCAATAAATGCAATGCAATTTAATGATTGTTTTTTTAAACAGGCTCTTGTACAGTCGCGACATCTTGCAGAAGAGCTGGAAAATATGCAGCAGAGATTTGAAGAAGGCATGTTAGAAGCTCAACGACGGATCGAGGAGGAACGAAAATTGATGTTTCATGAATTGGAAGTTGCTCGTGGCGGCGGGGATGATTATCAATCTGAAATTGCTCATAAATCCAATCGGATAGATAAGTTGGAACAGAAACTAAGACAAAGTGAGGGAAAATGTGAAGAGGCCAGACTACAATTGATGGCCTACGAGAAGGATTATGCGAAAACAAGAGATGATCTCCAGGCTGCATTATCGAGAGCTATTCTACATAGGTGAGGCGATACTGAATTTATATTGATCTTGACTCGTATCTACTATAGCTGAGTTGATTAACAAAACATTCAATCACATTTATTGATTGATGAACCTCATAATTCAACAACACTCGACCCGTGTTTCATTTAAGGAATCCGGAAATACACGGATGAGACTTTTAAAACAGATGTTTCCTAAAATATAGAGAACAGTCTACTCTATTATATTCCCCCAAAGAAAATACAGATTGAATAAATGTCAATATTAAAAAACACAATTTTGATTTTGATACGAGTCCATAACCCGATCACTCTGTAGAAAAAAAGATCAAGATATGTAGCATATCCGATCAAAGTAAAATTCATTATAATGGTCTCTTCAATTGTAGAGATCAAGCAATCTCAGAACTTGGAAGAATGCGTGAACATTTGAATACTGAGCAGAGAGATCGGGAGCAAGAGAAATTAAATTTTAAATCAGAAATCGGCGAGCTGCGATCCAGATTATCGACTACAGAGAGGCAGTCACTAGAAGCCAATGAGGATAGACTCAAGCTGACTAATGACAATCAGAGTATATTAAGAGAGGTGACCAAAATAATATTGATTTTGAAATATTCCCTAAAAATGATATTTATATCGTAAATTATTTGTAAAATCAACATGTGTTAATTGAAAATGAAAACTGATATAATTAAATAATCAACCATAATTTTCGAAAATTAGTTCATTGAAGTTCAAGACATTCAGATAGTTTAAGAATGTCATCAAGAAATTCCATTTGTTTGGCAAGCTACTGAGTTATCTTAGTAACCGTTTGTATTTTTCAGACTGAGATTATAGCATATAATAATAAAAAAGATATCCAATCTAAAATCAATCTTTATTTAAAATTGCACAGAATTTGTTTTCATTTTTAAAGGACAAAAGAAACATTCTCATAATCATGAAGCAAAAATAATATCTTTATTTCAAAAAAGCTATCTTTCTCAATTATTGTTTCTGTAGTTTAACTTATCGGATTCAGTTTGGGTGTTTATTCTCTTCCGCATACGGCTGCCTTTGTTTCTGCCATGAGTAGAGCTTCAATATTTTGCTTGTAGTTGAATAACTGCTTCATCTCGGTAAAACCCAGAGCAGTGTTGGAATTAATTTGGAAAATGCTATTCTCGACTGGAAGGCCTTTACCAGCCGTACTCTGATAAGACAGCTTGTTTTCTTGGCATACCTCACCCAATTTTCTCCTGTCTCTGCCTAGGTATGGCAGATGAATCCACGATGATAGAGTCATCCCTGTGCCAGTATCTTTCAAACTGCTAGTCAGGAAGCCATAATGCTTTAATTTGGCAAATTCAATATTTTCTTCAGCATCGAGATGTCGTAAAACATTTGTAGCTTCCTCAAACATTTCATCTAAGCTGTCACCTAAAATCATAGAAAGGCCGCAATGTTTGTAAGAAGTGCATTATGGGATAAACTCAACATTATACAGTGAGTGCACTCTCGATTTTACGCCCTCCCAATTTTCTACCATTCTCAATGCGATATTGAGATCTGTGATTAATAGATAATTAAGAATTGAAGAATAGGGAAGTTTAGGGTGGTTTACACGCTCATGCAATACTGCGCAAACTGACTTGTACAGGCCAACTGCACACATTTATTTGTGCTTGTGAACAGTGGTTTGAGATGTGTGGTGCAACCCTGAAAATTGGGCTTGAATAAAATCAGGCGGTGACTGAAAATTTAACTGATGCTGGCGCAAGATACAGCTAAGTTTCAAAGTGTGAACGCTGGGTTGGCGAAAACTGTTATAGGACTGTTAAGTGGCCCTCTAATTCTATGGAAAATGACTTCCCTTGGATACGGCCCTATCTCTGCAATGATATTATGTATCTAAGGGCGGATTAACAAACAAAATTCCATAGAAGTCGAGGGTTAATTTAACGGTCAATTGCTTGAGCCAGTTATTCCATAGAGATCGGACTTTCTTTTCGTCTTCTCTGTAATAAAAATTGTGTGTCCGATCTCTATGAGTTATTCATTCAGGTTTGTACACGCTCACATAAATTTGTGTAGCTGGCTTATACCGCCTAGTTTACGCATTTTTGCATGAGCGTGTAAACACTTTATATCCTCACAAATAACTTTGCGACGGTATTGCATGCCCAAGCTAACTTTACACATTTATTTGAGCGTGTAAACCCACCTTTATGTTTCTCAAAAAGGTTTCTCCATCTGAGTCTCCTTGCATCTATAAGGTGTTTACTAAAATCTATCATCATATCTGACTTTCATTATTATCAAGAGGATGAGTTTGTGGAAGACGCTCAGACTCTCTAATAGAAAAGCAATGCTATAGAAACGTTTTGACTTATTCAATGTTAACCCGCGATTTACCAGCTAACTTGCTAACCTAGAAAAACTAAAAGGTCTGTAGTTTGTTGAAACATTATTTAAGAACAATTTTCATCAATTGATGAATCAGAGCGATTCGACATGAGATGCAATTAGATAGATAGCACTCACCATTTAAATCGATACATTTCAATTTCAACTGGTCCACATCGTTAATCAAGATATACAATTCCGTATCAGGCTGGCTACACTCAAGCTTGAATATTCCTCGATTTTTTGGCCAGTCTCGATGTGCGCCAATATTTTTTCTAATGGGATCATTTTTAATTCTTATTACTGTTTTCCTCATGAAGTCATCTTCGATATCTTTTTCTGCACCCTCCAATTGTTCAAATTTGTAATAAACACCATTCAATTTTTTAATAGATCCTAGTAGACGATTTTCTATTTCGGCCCTTTCTCGTCTGAATATTAATGGACTGAATGGGTAAGCTTTTAAATTTCTGACAAAACGAACCATATGGGATAACACATAGCTCTCCGCTTGAGCTATCACAAATTCACTGTTTTTACCATAGGAGACGAAGCTCGGATGGTCGATGACGGAAATTTTGTTGTGCTGTTGAAGTATCAGATTGAAAAATTTGCTAAATGTTACATAGGCAATTGGATCACAGACTCTCGGGTAAAGAGTGTCGTTACAAATTGCGTTGACTCGAATGCAATGACCAAGTGTTCCGTTGTATTTTGTGATTACATTGGTATACAAGTTCACCAAATAGGTTGACAAATATTTTTGCGTATAAGAGCACGTTTTCGATGAAGAAATAATATTGTTCAAGCGTTCTATAGATTCAGATGGCATGATATCCTTTTTCAAAGCTTGCGGCAATGTCTCGAGCAAGTCGGGTTCAATTTCGTTCGTTAAAAACCTTGCCGCACGAGCAATGTTCATGAACCCTACACGGCAGTATTTACTTAAAGAGAAATTTGTCCTCAATTTAAAGCAATCGGAATCCTCATCAGAGGGTATAATGTGAACGCAGTATTTTCGTATGTAACTAATTATATCTGGTAGTCTTTTGATTAGAGTCAAGTTCAACCACACTTCTATAGAAATGCCGTAACCTAAATATTCCATCGGACTTGTTAAAAAACCGTAATTCCTATGCTTGGCAAATTTGACTTTTTTTGCTAAAAGAGAATATATTCGAGTTATATCAATGTATAGCTGACCTAAATTTCCCTTGTTGCTACAGCCGAACAGTTGTAAATGATCTCCACCATAGTTTATTGCAATCCCTAATAAGTTTTGATCTTTTACTGACAGATATTGAAACGCTCTAACTATTTTACTTGAGGAGTAGCTGGAAAACGCCTTTTTATATAATTCGAATTCTTCAGTTAGGGAATTTATCCAATTTTGTGGCGGTGCTATGCTTTGTACACCTTCCTTTTCAATTATTTGTTCCACTTCAATTTTTAAGGATTTTTCCAAATTTTGTATTTCTTTTGAACTCAGTGAAGCTGAAAAGTTGAAATTTTCCAAATTTCGACGTATGATAATCTGACAGTATCTGGTTTTATTACCTATATCATTTGGATACTTGATGTTTTCAAGTTTTTCCTTTGTTCCAATGATTAGATCATTATTTTTTTCTGGCGTTTCTCTACAAAATTCTAACTGATCAATGACCAATTTTTCAAAGAACGATTCGAATTCAGTATAGCAGTCCTTATCTGGTACTCTGGGGAAAACGAGACCATTGACTGTTTTGGTAAGCTTCTGATAGGCCTGTAGGGTATTGTTCTTCACAGTTTTTTTTCTCTTATAGAATTCATCGCCTTCGATGGTAGAGCCGGAGAGAATTCTTGTCTCCTGCGATGGTGTTGAATCTTTGCTTTTAACGCTTATAGAATCACGCAGCATTTTAAAACTAAATTCCCTTTTAAAGCTCATAGGAAATACGTTGTGGAAATTTATGTACGAGGAAGTTTATGGAATCATAGAGTAATAGAGTGCATCATATTGTTGGACATCACATTACAAGACCTTCTAAAATCTATGGTTTTAGAGAATTTTGATTTCTCCGTGTATTTTCATTGCTGTATATTCAAATACGCTTGCAAATTCCGGTGCAAATTCTATGGAAATACACAACCCTTAACAACCCTACAATTAACGGTATGGGGAGTTTCTAAGGGTGTTTTAAACAAAGTCTATGGGAGTATGCAAGCATATTAATTTTAATGAAATGACTTGATAGATTTTCTAGATAATCGAAAACAATTATATTTGGACTCACAGACGCACATACAAAAGATGTTAGACATAGAGTAATAACTACTCTCCTTATTTACTCTATGATGTTAGATATGCAAAACACATAGAGATCGCATTTTCTTTTCGTCTACACTGAAGACAAAATAAACTGTCCGATCTCTATTGCCGATAAAAAATAATGGTTACCATCAACACCAAACCCTTAACAGTCCTATATAAAACGCTTGCAAATTTATCATAATTCTATAGAATAGGACTGTTAAGTGACCCTCTAATTCTATGGAAAATGACTTCCCTTGGATACAAAGAGCATACAGAGATTAAGTAGTATCCAAGGGAAGTCTAAATTTCCATAGAATTGGAGGGTCACTTAACAGTCCTATTAGAGGCGTAATTTTCATTGACAATTGACCGTTAAAGTGACCCTCCAATTCTATGGAAATTTAATACGCCCTTCGATACGGCCCTATCTCTGCAATGATCTGTTGTATCTAAAGGTACAAACAAACATGTATCAAACAAAATTCCATAGAATTCGAAGGTTACTTTAATGGTCAATTTAATACGGCCTTCTACCTGTAATGACATATTCTGGTATTATAAGGTCGTATTAACAAATAAAATTTCAAAGAATTGGAGGACTTTATAATAACGGTTACCAGAAATAGAAGATTTTCTTGGCAAATGTGTCCTTATATCTACTAATATTTTGTAAGATTAACATTTAAACTACCAATAAGATTCCATGTTTATGATTTACGGATATTCATATCATTTAGTTTAAAATGATAAGTAAAACGAGCGATCTTTAGTATCCTAAACAATTTTGGGATATTAAAATTGACTTGTGCTTGTAAATTTCCCCTCCAATACGCGTGTTAAGTATTTTTAATAGAAATTGAATTTGGGTCGAGACTTGGTTACAGAGACCACTATTTCCCATA
>JAYMFX010119770.1:0-12641 GCA_036784945.1 Monocelis spectator | reverse complement strand
TTTCATTCGTGATTAGAAGTCAGGCATTACTTCTTAACGAATCACAGTTGAGTATTCGTTGATGATTTGGCTGCAGAGAATTAGGTAATTGATTTTCAATTTGTCTCCACAATCTCATTCAGACTGCCAAAATAACTGGATTGCATCTCTATGGCAAAAACATATTCTTTATCTACTGAAAGAAACATAAATGTTGTCAAAAATTCTTTAAATAATAATATTTAAGCACGATATTTACAAAAATATTCAAAGTGCATATAGAAGAAAATAGGAAAGATTTGAGGGGTTTTAAAAGGTGAAAGTCCTTTGTATTCTGGATGGCATGATTCAATTTGTTTCAAATACGTGGGCCAGCTAAGGAGAAGGCACCAATTACGTGCCAACATTGAGTTTGGCTATTGGCTGGTGGAGCGAGATACCGCGGCCCTTGATCGTAGATAAAACGAATTCAGAATTCTGACCCAGCTTGAAAATAAAATCGGGAGAAGATTTTGTTGCAAATAGCCTCATGAACCACAGACAAGACAATTAGGTACTTACTTGGTATGTGGTTGAAAACTGAAAAAAATATCGATATTTGGTTCTATATATCGTGTTATGTATATTTTTGTAGACGGGAAAATCTGATCTGATATTCTATGAGAAATGTGGGAAAAGAGTTAGGGTATTGCTTTTCCCACAAGTTCCCGTATGGTAATGTTCATTACCACTTAAAAGATGCTATAAATTCTATAATGTATAGGATATCATATTATCTACAAATACACCTGCAGACAAGATGGATCACCCAAACACAGATTAGGTAAGATATATGTGTATCATTCTTGCACAAAACTGCTAAGTAAGTCGGTAATTAATTAATTCATTCATTCTGCGCTGGTAGGTATTTAAGTGATGTATAAATCACAGAAGTTTTGGCCATTGCGACACATCTTGTTTTCTGCTAATATTATTATTGATTGCACTATAGCGTGTTAGGTCGACGATTTTGATAAACATTTGTGGTAGCGCACATACTTACATACACATACAAACATGCATAAGTAGATCGAACAGGCATTAGATTAGTGTTATGTTAGATATACTAGTCGCATGTGTGTGGATTGATTTATTCTGTGCTTTAATAGATTGTGCTTTCTTATAGTCAGCAGGTTTGTGTCGCTAAAACATTTTACATAACATCTCAGCACATTTTATCAATCTGCAACTATATCTATCTATCTATACATGGTGCTCACCAAAATCGAGTACTAATTTATTAAATATAGGCAGTAGATGCGGTGGCTTGAGAAGAAGAATTTGTGCGTCCACTTCAATAGATAAGTTCTAACAATCATCGCCCTATCGCGTATTTAATATTGGATTGTTAGAAAATGTGCTCACTAACAGCTATATATTTTGAATCGGGTTGAATTGTGTTACATTGTTACATTGTTACATTGTCATATCGAAACTGCACTCACTTTGAAATTAGGAATTATGGGTCTCAGTTGTGGAGCAAAGATGGCGAAATGCTTTCTCTTCATTTTCAATGTTTTATTTTTTGTGAGTAGATTTCTTTCTTAAATTAATTATATTCAGATCAATATTCATAAAACATCTCCTGACGAATTAAATAAAATTTAAATTGGCGAGAATGAAGTTCATAAATTAAATTTGCTAGTGTTAAAATTAGGTGCGGTGCGGTAAACTCTTTAGATCTCTAGATAATAACCATAGAAATCGGATGCTGCCTTGCTATTTCTCTTATCTATGTATAGAGAGAGGCAGCGATATTTAACAGAGAAATGCAGGCGCAGCGCAATACGCGCTCTTTAGATTATAACCATAATCATAGAAATCGAATGCTGCCTTGCTTAATAGGCAGCGATATTTAATCGTGGTAACAGAGGTGCAGTACCCTACGTGCGCTTTATATTATAGCCATAGAAATCGTATGCTTCCAGGCTTAATATTTCTCTAATCTAGAGAGTAGGCAGCGATATTTAATTGTGGTAACAGAGGGGTCCAGTACTCTATGTGTACCCTACGCGCGCTTTAGATAACCATAGAAATCGGATGCTGCATTGCTTAATATTTCTCTTATCTAGAGAGTAGAGAAATATTGTGTTAACAGAGGGGTGGGTGCAATACCCTATCTCGCACGCCATTATAACAGAAACAGCTCTTTCTGAATTATCGAATATAAAGTTTTCTCGCGTATGGAAATTGAAATTGTTTTGACTTCCTTAGGAACGCAGTGGGTTTGTCTCATTGGCATGGTATAAATAAATAATCTTTATAAAAACCTTGGATAATGGTTATTTTAAGATTTCTTATCTTTAAGAAAATTGAATTGAAGAGCTGAAGAAATAAATGTTTTTAATAAAATATCAAAAACATTATTACTTCATTACTACAAGTTAAATATTTTCTCATCCATAAAAGGCAATATTGTTAAATATTGAAAAAATTTTAAAAGGCTTTACTCTTTTTTTACTATTCAGCAGGGAATTTCGGTTTTACAGTTTTAAAAGACAAAATTTCAGTCATTTTTTATGAAGATGTAACTATGTAATGTAACATCTTTCGATTTGAATATTTTTCTATACCTAAGTTAATAATTAATGCATTATTATTATTGGGAAACTTCAAAAGTTAATTTTAAACTTAAGAAATTGAAACATTTAGTTGAATACAAATATTGAACAATATTTTGAACTAAACTTCAAAATGCACCAATTCTGATTAATCTGACTAAATATAATATTTAAATATTTAATATAAACAATCCTTGGGTCACCTAAACCACCCGATCAAATTGCGGTCGGGTTGATCTTTTGATTTAGATTTTTCTCTACAGAGTAATTTGTGGTAATGTTATTGGGAATTACGGTCATGTATAAAAATTGTTTTTTTCAATTTTCATTGTCGTTGATTCAATAGAGTAGACTGTCCTCTATATAATCGTTAGTATTTATTTGCCCCTTGAAATTAGTAAAGTCCCATCCATAGAAATCGGGGTTTCTATGGTCCCATCAGATAGCTGCTGTGAAAATTCCGAAATTCCGTAAATGAGCCTCCGCAAACAATAGACATCTTATCCAATTATTTTAATGATCTTGTTCTTTTAATTACTACTAACGAAGTAGTGTTGGTCATAGATATGGAATTTATAATATTTCGCCACAATTTGAAATCGATTGTAATTCTGAGATAGTTTTGGTCATATCATCGTATCATTTTCAATATTCTTCCCCTTTTATAGATGGCCGGTATTGGTATTGCTGCCATTGGTTTCTGGGTGAAATTCTCACCGGACACCTTACTCCAGTTCACTCATATGGCTCTGAAGGAGGCTTCCGACAAGGATACAGCCACCAATTACGTCTCCCTAATTGAAGTTGCCGCCTATGTACTGATTGCGGTGGGCATTTTGGCACTTTTAGTGGGCTTTTGTGGGTGCTGCGGCGCTATTAAAGAGAACAATTGCCTTCTTTGTACAGTGAGAAAGATTTCTATTGTTATATTATGGACTAATTCTCAGCATTGCATAGGAGATTTTATTATTTATTATTTAATTTATCCTTATTATGATATATTACTTACTAAAATTTGAGTAGTATGAATGCTAATAATTTTAATAAAAATGAATTCGATAATTCTTTATTTATTTTAGTATACCATTTTCATTGGATTGATTATTATCTTACAAATTGTTGGAGCTGTATTGCCTTTCGTTTTTGAGACACAAGTAAATCAATAATAACTCAATACAATAATTACTTTTTTATTTGACGAATCTTTATGCATTCTTATACCATAGAGAATATGTGATATAGAGTGCTCATCTCATTCTCATTGAGGGGACAATTAGAAACATGGCAGCTGCAGGCAGGCAGGCGAGTTTAATCGCGAGTTTCATTCGTTATTAGAAGTCAGGCATTACTTCTTAGCGAATCACAGTTGAGTATTCGTTGATGATTTGGCTGCAGAGAATTAATTGATTTTCAACTTGTCTCCACAATCTTCTCATTTAGACTACCATGATAACTGGATTGGTTGCACATCTCCATATTTCTACACAATTCTCTCTAAAATATACCTACTAATTCTGAATTTTCCTTCAGGTAAACGATAAAATCTCAGATCTAGTCGGTAAATCTCTCAAAGAGAAATATGTCGGCTTTCCAATGACTTTCATGCAGGATGGTAAATATGACGTCGAAGTTTCCAATGTTTGGGATGCTGTGATGATAGGAGTAAGAAACTTCATATATCCCTTATACCTATTAGTGTGAACTATAATAGTGAGGAGTGTATAATCTGTAAATTTCAGATGAAATGCTGCGGAAGAAATGGTTCCTCCGATTTCACAAATGATACGGCAACAAAATGGTTTGCTAATCGCTTTTATGTAGACAAATCGGGAAAGAATTATACGGACGCTGTGAAAATACCAGCCGCTTGCTGTATCTACAATAAGACTGACTTTGCTACAGATAGTAAGATTCGCTTAGCCACAAGATCTCGACTCATTTTATCAGTAAACATAAATATCCTCTTGACTATTCTGTCGGCTGTCTTCCACACAGACGGGCCTCTTCCCGATACCAATGCCTGTTGGGGCATTCTTTTTCTTTATGATTCGCTTGTTGATAGGTCGTCCATTACCTTCCTCAAGATTCTCGCTGTGATCCTACCAATGCTACTTTTTGTATAAGCCCTACTGAGATATCTATTTCCAGCGTTTCGATCCATTTTCTTAGTTTCTTTGGTGTTGTCCCAAGTGCCCCAACTATGACTGGTACTATTCTTGCGGACTTCAGTTTCCAGCTCTTCTTTATTTCTCTGGCTAGCACTCCGTACCGTTATATCTTCTAAATAATAATTGTAGCAACTACTATTAGTAGCAAATTTCTAATTAAAATAATATTTTCATGACAAAGTGTTTTATCGATTTTCGAATAGCGTTATTGTAAGGTTTCTTATACACGCGTTTCATTTCGTTTTAATTGAGATTCATCATTGAAGTTCATATTATATTGAAATGCGCAAATTAAATTCATTTTGACTTTAATTTTTCAGTGAAATTCTCTGATTATTTGAAATACATCCGAGATGACAAGTGTCCTATAAATGAAAAAAGCTACTACTCAAACGGATGCCTAACAAAGATCACCGCAGAGGTTCAACGATACGCTAAAATTATCATCATAGTTATTGTTTGCGTCATTCTTATTCAGGTGAGAGGAAAATAGAATGACATAATAGGGAAAATGAATAAATTATTTAAAATTCCTTCTTAGCTAATTTCTTTGCTAAACATAGCATCTTAGCTAACCATGGTTTCTTAGCTGAACTTGGTTAAGCATGACTTCTTAGCTAAACTTGGTTTCTTAGGTAAGCATGACTTTTAGCTAAAATTAACTTCTTAGCTAAGTATGACTTCTTAGCTAAAATTGATTTTTAGCTAAGCATGACTTCTTAGCTAAAATTGGTTTCTTAGCTAAACTTGGCTTCTTAGCTAAGTATGACATCTTAGCTAAGCATGACTTCTTAGCTAAAATTGGCTTTTTAGCTAAGCATGACTTCTTGGATAAAATTGGCTTCTTAGCTAAGCATGACATCTTAGATAAAATTGGTTTCTTAGCTAAACTTGGCTTCTTAGCTAAGTATGACTTCTTAGATAAAATTGGTTTCTTAGCTAAAATTGGCTTCTTAGTTATGCATGACTTCTTAGTTATGCATGACTTCTTAGCTAAACATGGCATTTTAGCTAAACTTGGCTTCTTATCTAAGCATGACTTTATTAGCTTTATGGCGTTTTTATTGTTTTAAGCTAAAATCTGGAATATTTTGCCCGATTGTCATAAATTTACAAATGATTTATTCTTTTAGCTGCTGGTGTTCATAATGGCCTGTTGCTTGATATCAGCCAGTAAGGACTACTGATTACCACAGACAGACTGATTTACATTCCCTTTTATATCATAATGGCAATTCTTCATCAATTTGACTCAGAGACAGATATCAATTGCATATCAAACTATCCTATAGCATTCGTTGTATGTCGATACTCATCACAAATAAAATTCAACTATTTATTCATTCATAGACAACCCAAATATTTTACTTTAGATAATGATGAATATTATGATTGTCTTGCAAAACTTTTTATCGATATGTGATTTGTTTGTCTCATCTAATTTAATAAACTTCGAAACCGAAACCGAAATAAAAAATTTGAATCTTCGTAAATTTGTTATTCTTTACTTTATTAAAACACACTTTTTCAAATAAAAGTTTAATTGAGTTGTAATTACAAAACATTTTGTTATTTTGTTATTTTCCATTGCAATTGGTTAAACTAATTTTTAGCTCATTTAATGTGAATAAAATTGTAATTTATAAAAACTATACAGACATCTTTTATTATAAAATGATTTTGTTTATCCAGAGTCAATATTTTAATTCCGCTTTTCTTTAAAAGTTGACAAAACTTAATATCAAGCGTCTACCATCATTCATTCCAAAATATTTCGGTCGTAACTGAAGTCACTTATATGAAGGGTCGATATGATGGCGGGTTCTACTGCTTTCACTAACCTCTCTAACATACAAATCAGCTGATTGGAATACAGGAAAGCTACGAAATGAAAGATGTTTATTGTACTCGTATGTAAAGTAGATAAATTATTGATAAATAAAAATAATAATCTGTAGTATTTATCCAATAATTGCAATTAAAATGTTGTAAAGAAATTATTTTTTAAATACTGAATAATCCCTTGTTGTCAGTCAGTCCAAAGATTTTATCATGATCACAATGCACAGACATATGACCACGAGAATCGCTGATATGGTGATGAATCTCGTGATACGATGATTCTCCAACAGGTGCCGAAACTTCTCCTCTATTCGACAATAATTGCAGCAGAATATTTTGTTTTTCCTCTCAACCGCGGTGGACAGATCAGACTCAGAATCTGAGCTGTGTGCATCGAAATGATCATCATCATCATCACTACCACCTCTACAACTAATGGAGTTTGACTTGAGTGTCCGGTTACTGCTGATATGCAGAATTGGCCGGATCAAATCCGCACTAAATCGACGCAACTTGCTTAATATACCCTGCTCAGATTTGGGTCCGCCATTTTTAATTGGGTTCGCTGTGGGACCATAACCACCATTGCTTATCTCTATGACGGTTGTTTCAGTCTTGGATTTACTGGTCGGTTCCTGATGACAGGATTTGTGCAATTCGGAGGAGATTTTGAACTTTTTCGACGGCAAATCCACACCCTCTAATTCAGCTACATGCAAGCAGCTAAGAGTTCTCTTCAATCGATTGGTGTTGACATAGCGAGTTTTGATGGTGCCGATGATCGGTTCGGAAGGAATGTGAAAGACGGGACAACTGACCTGACGGTGGAGCAGCAACTTTTTAGTTGACTTGGCGCTACCGGGTCTGGAGAGGATTGTTGGTGCACGCAGGATGTCATCTTTTGCCGGACAAAATTTTACTTTCGTCCTCATTTGTTTATTGTCCTTCGTCGTAGTCAATTGAGAGCTGGTAGTCTTCTTCACTGGTGTTCCATTTGCATCATCGGGAAGGCTTAAAAAGTTCTGATTCGTTGAAGTTGTTGGACTGGAAGGTTCGATTGAGGAGCATTTAACTTGATGCGCAGTCTTTGGACGATTCTTCTTTAATATGGAATTGTGCGCGCGAGGAATCTCTGGCGGAGTCATTGCATCTCGACTCTCTGACATCGAGATAGTTTTAACTTTGGGCTTGACATTTTCCTCCAATTCAGCTGGATGATCGGGGCAATAGATTTCGGAAATGTCGGAGTTCTTTTCATCACCGCTGTCTGATTCGTTTCCTGTGAGTTCAGGTAGATAATATTCCAATGTGGGTTGCTTAGGGAAACTCTTAAAGGGATTTTCGGTTTCCACTGACTACAATACAAAAGTGAATTTACATTTTGATGTAATTCGAGTCTAGACAAATGAGAGGTTTTGAGAATTATTTTCTAGATGGAGAGCAGAGTAATGTAATAAATAATGCTTCTGGTAATAAGTCGATAAACTGTCGATAAGATATAATATTATCACTTTAGTTCTTTTATTAACTGACTATAAGGAATTAATAAGACTCTGAAACAACCCCCCAATCGATAATTAAGAAAGATATTGACAATTGCTAAACTTTCAGAATCAAAATAACAAAACTTCTTCGTTTATGTAAAATATCGTAAAGAACAAAACAAGGACATCGAAAGGAGGATTAATAAAAAGATGAGGGAAAGGAGAAGGATATAAAAGGGATGAGTGAAAGGAGAAGGATATAAAAGGGATGAGTGAAAGGAGAAGGACAAAAGGGATGATGAAAATGAGGAGAAAGGAGAAGGATATAGAAGGAATGAGGCAAATGAGGAGAAAGGAGAAGGATATAAAAGAGATGAGGAGAAAGAAGAAAGATATAAAAGGGATGAGGTGAAAGGAGAAAGATAGAAGGGATGGGGAAATGAGGAGAAAGGAGAAGGACAGAAGGGATGGAGAAATGAGGAGAAAGGAGAAGGATACAAAAGGGATGAGGAGAAAAGAGAAAGATAGAAGGGATGGGGGAATGAGGAGAAAGGAGAAGGATATAAAAGAGATGAGGAGAAAGAAGAAGGATATAAAAGAGATGAGGAGAAAGGAGAATGAAATATGTAGAAGAGCCGGGTTAGAATGAGAAGAAAGAAAATCAAAAGCGGAAAAATAAGTGATGTGATAAATGTGAGTGAGACGATTTTATAAAATGTTTATTTTTATTATAACTTCTAGTTTAATTACAATTTATAACTAAACTTTCTGAATATTCAATAGGAAATTAGGTGACTTACCTTCGGAGAGATAGGCATTTCCCTTAATTTTATTTGTCATTCATGAAATTAATCTTTAAACAATTATTGTAAAAGAAAGATCTCCCAGTAGGTATTGTGGTGCACAGCCAGTATAGATATAATCAAATAATTCTGTTGCATAATATTCAGGGGATGTTTCTATGGGAGTTTATTGGGCCTGATTTTCTGGTAGGAGAGTATTGGTTAAATATTGATGACTTGTTATCCACTATTATTGAATCTGTGATAAATCTGTGATTGGATTTACTGTGGCAACAGACACATTGTCCAAAGAGAGTACACCGGAATGGGATAAGACATTCACATTTCCTCATTAATAATTCATTCAATGCAACATCTTTCCCCTTACTTTGTTTTCACTTTCTTTTAAATGAACTTAGCTCTAATATATATACTGCATATCCTTCTGTGTAATATGGTATTCATAACAAGTGATATATCTATACTTTAATATAATAATTGATTTTATATTTTCTTAGGTAAAGGAACTCAGAAAATGTTCATAATTTTGAGATCCATTGAATTTTATTTAATGACAATAAATATTTTACTCTAATGAACAATTAATTAGAAAGCTTAGCTTAGAGCACACCTCAGCAATGGAAACCTGGTCCTTACTGAAAAAAAGAAAGGAAGAAAAACTAGCTAGAAGGATATGGAGGAGAGGGCTAAGAGAAAGGGGACAGAAGAGAAGGATATAGAAGAGAGGGTTAAGAGAAAGGGGACAGAAGAGAAGGATATAGAAGAGAGGGTTAAGATAAAGAGTACAGAAGAGAAGGATATAGAAGAGAGGGTTAAGATAAAGAAGACAGAAGAGAAGGATATAGAAGAGAGGGTTCATATAAAGAGAACAGAAGAGAAGGATATGGAGGAGAGGGTTAAGATAAAGAGGACAGAAGAGAAGGATATAGAGGAGAGGGTTAAGATAAAGAGGACAGAAGAGAGGGTTAAGATAAGATTGTCGGATCGTAGAGATTTATTTACAAATTGCAAATTATAATAGATTTATTTGATTTTCCCGTATTAGTTAGGTATTTTATTACCCACATTTGTCTTTAAGAATGCTGAGAAAGGAAACGTTAAAAATGAAATTAAATGTTTTTATTCTACACATTACTAAGAGTAGGTAGTCATAGACGAGTGATTTATTCTGATATCTGAGAATAAAAACCGATAAGCTCACTGTCTCAGTGTTTAAAGTATCTTCTGATAAGAGGTGTTCCATTCCTCTTACCAGAAGAAGAAGGATAAAGAAGGTAAGAGGTGTTCCATGGTAAGAGGTGTTCAAGCCGCTGGAATGAAGAGAATGGAGAAAGAGATAAAAGTGATGGCTAGGAATGAGGAGAAAGGAGAAAGAGATAAAAGTGATGGGGCAAAATGAGGAGAAAGGAGAAAGAGATAAAAGGGATGGGGCAGAATGAGGAGAAAGGAGAAAGAGATAAAAGTGATGGGGCAGAATGAGGAGAAAGGAGAAAGAGATAAAAGTGATGGGAAAGAATGAGGAGAATGAAGAAAGAGATAAAAGTGATGGGGCAGAATGAGGAGAAAGGAGAAAGAGATAAAAGTGATGGGGCAGAATGAGGAGAATGGAGAAAGAGATAAAAGTGATGGGGCAGAATGAGGAGAATGGAGAAAGAGAGAAAAGAGAAAAAGGAAGAATGAGAAGAAAGAGATAAACGTGATGGGGCAGAATGAGGAGATCACAACCTTCTCTGAATTATCGTCATGCTTATCAGATGATTTTGAAAAGGAAGTCTATTGCTATTATTATTATTATATTATATTTAGGTGATTCTCAAAAGTAAAGTATCAGAACCAAATGAATTACATTTCACATCACAATGATATTCACAATGGTTTTATTAAAAACGGTTCTAGCAGGTGATAATGGTTCTTCAATTATATCATTGGGTGGTTTACACTTTACCATTTAAAGAAATGTAAATGGATGAATATCGATGCTTCTATTTTTCCACCCAGATATTTCCACCGATCTTCATCTTCTCTTCCCATTCAGTTAATTGCAGAATGTGTCTGTCTGTGCGTCTTCTCCGTGAGGGGCTCCTCCCTCAAGATCCACATATTGCACCCGCGCAGTGCAATATCTCTCTCCGGATTCGGCACGTAGGTCCCAGGAAGACGACTTTGAGCTCTGAGGTCGCGCTCCGAAGGATTCTTCTGATTCTTGAGCTGCCCCGACGCATAGTGCGAATGACTGGTGGCCGTGAACGACCGTCGCCATTTCATTTGGCGATTCCAATGCCGGTCGAGGAAGAGAGCCTTGTGCGCGCTCCATTCTCTCAACTGCACCGTCTTCTGTACATCGATGCGCTCTTTCGCTTGATTCAATTGGCTGCGCTCCATGAGGTTCTGCAGTTTCACCAATCGGGATATTTTGGGATTCGGTGAGCTTATTTCCCATTGCGATTCCTCCAGCAATGCGGAACTCTGTCTGCTATGAACCGTAGCGTAGGACGATATTCCCGAGTCGATTGAATGTTGTCGACTCTTCTTTCGAGTGATTTCGCTATGAGAGTTTCTCGATGAAGCACTATGCTCTGGTTTATTATCCGGCTCACTGAATCCCACCTTTCTCATCGTCATGATTTCCTTAACTGAGAGTGGAGTGAGAGGTGAGTCTATCTGATGATAGTTGTTGCTAATACTGTTGTTGTTAAGAAGAGGATACAGTCGCGGTGAGTTCAACGCAACAATTAATTATTTACGGGGAATTATTCTCATAGGATGTGAATAAAATGTGATAGAAGGAAACTGTGGTTGATAATTTATCAATTTAGGATTGTTACATTGAATATATCTAGGTAATCAAGGACGATTTGAGAGTTGAGCCCTGTTGGGTTTTAGAAATGTTTGGATATGAATGTTTACGCTAAAATAGGAGTTATGGTAGGGTTATGAGTTTGGAAATGCTGAGGTGGTCGTCTCGACTATCGACTGCTATAACTCAACGCTTTAATCTTCTAGGTCGTCTTTCTTGATGTTGAGGTGGAATGGGATCTCGTTGAGGTCTCTCTGACGTGTCTTCTTCGTATTTCTTGCAGTCATAAAGTTTATGCGATTGATTCAGTCTTTGGATTATTCTTTCGGGTGGGCTAAAATTAAAAGAGGCCAAAGACCAGGAAGAAATGTTTCATGCAAAAACAGCAATTTCTTGTCCAGATAATTTTCCATTTGTTTGGATTTTCCGCAGAGTCATTAGGCGTTTGTCATTTGGTTTGTGATCAGCACGAACTACGAACTTCTCTTCCCAAAAGTCGCTTTTAGGTCGTGCTGAACGGATCTTCATTCAGGAAAGCTGGAGGTACTTTCAGGAGACTTGAGGAGCTTTCGGGAGACCAATGAGGAGCTTTCAGGAAACTGTTGAGAAGCTTTCATGAGACTGTCGAGGAACTTTAAGGAGACTGTTGAGGAGCTTTCAAGAGATTGTTGAAGAGCTTTCAGGAGACTGTTGTGGAGATTTCGGGGCTGTGTTTTATTCAGAGGATGCAGTTTATTTATCATCGGTTCAATTTTTGAATTATTAGGATCTGAATTATATCGATTTATACTGGGAGCCACTATTGATTGCACAAACACCTACCTATACAAGTAAATATTTATTAAAACTGTATAGAATATAGAATATAGAATATAGAATATAGAATATAGTATATAGAATATAGAATATAGAATATAGAATATAGAATATAGAATATAGAATATAGAATATAGAATATAGAATATAGA
>JAYMFX010119659.1:0-12644 GCA_036784945.1 Monocelis spectator | reverse complement strand
CATAGAGATGTAATCCAGTTATTATGAGTGAATATAGAGTGGCAGTCTAAATGAGATTATGGAGACAAATTGAAAATCAAATTGTGCAGGCAATGCGACGAATACTCAACTGTGATTCGCTAAGAAGTAATGGCGCTGACTTCTAATCACGAATGAAACTCGCGATTAAGCTCGCCTGCCTGCAGCTGCCATGTTTCTTATTGTCGGCCCTCAATGAAAATCAGATCAGCACTCTTTGTATTCTTGTATTCATTACATCTCTATGATCTTTATATCTCACATGAAAGCAAGGATCAAGCCCGATTAGCGCTACTGCCTCTTGTCCCCACTTGTGGCATCATGCTTTTATGTTTCCCACATTAATATTTAATATTATGTCCTATTGTAAGTAAACCTCTGTATTTTAATGCCTAAATAAACTTGAATTGAATTGAAATTGAATAGAAAATTTATATCTTGTATTCATTTGGGTATATTTTTTTTTTACATAATTAATAGCATACCTGCTCAGGGGTGAACTTGGTTGGACAGCTCTGGCCACCAGTTACCATATTTGGCTTCAATAGAGTGCCTTCCAGATAGACATGATGATCAGACAGAGCTTTGTAAGTGTACGCCAAAACATCTTCAGTCACTTTTTGAGCTGTATGAAGATCGTGGTCACCATCACACAAAACTTCAGGCTCAACAATTGGAACCAGGCCATTCTGTAAAACGTAGAAGAATGAAAATTGTTAGATGCTAATTAAAAGAAAATTAGCATCTGACCTGTGGCCTGTCTGCCATAGAATACAAGAAAATCTTATTAATTAGCCTATTAATATAGTATGTCTGTACTTGTTGACAGATAGATGCGTATCTAGCGAGCACATTGGCGTTCTCTAACATCGCCAGATTAGACGGTGTATGGGGACCGATTTTCAATACGCACCGCCATTTAGCGAACTGGGCGCCATCTTTCTTATACTGAGCGCATCGCTCACCAAGCCCATCAAGACCTAAAATTAAACACCATGTTGATGAACTTCATTGAAATTTTTACAATTAGCAATCAAATTACAATTAGTACAAATTTTTTTGGATCCGGAATTTTAAAAGATTTTTCCGGATCTTTTTTGACATCAGTAAAATTCCCAGTGATATTTCAAAGTCTAAAACACAGATCATTAGAAGCGCCATTTTCTAGAATCACAGGCATGTTTCCATGAGTGTCTCTCTATTGATGATTCGCGTCTCCATCTTTGGTGTAATCCTTTGGGTGCCAGTTCTCATTGTTGATGTAATTTTGGAACAGTGAGTTAAAGAAAAACATGTCCCTTTGCTGTATGTTTGTGTACATATATATTTAGACACTGTATAAGTATAAAGTTTCATGATTGATATTGTAAATCAAATACGTGACCATAATAGCATACAGTCATACAAAGGTCAAAAAGCTAAGGTTCGCTACTCCTGGTAGATGGAGCACACCTTTCAAAACTGATAAGAATGATGATTTGTGTTGATATGTGACCTTCACAGTGAACTTGAAAATATTGAAAACATCGACTGATATACAAAACAAATGCAACACAGCCATAAACGTATTACTTATTAATTTTAATATTAAGTAGGTAATCATGTTGTCAGTTTTAGCAACAGACAAGAAGACGACCAATAATACCTTCAGTAAAAAAGGATCCAATATTTGAATGGATGTTAAAAACTGTTGTTTGTTGGCCTTTATGGTGTATGCCAGTTAGCAAAAGATTAAGGAATAGTCATGCTTTTGGGGCTACACAGTCTGAAGACATTATCTGTTTAGAATTACAGTTTAAATATAAGGAATCCGGTGTATTGTACAGGAAAAGAAAAATTCGAAAAATAGTGTCTTCTTTCCTCAATCTTGAATTTAACGGTTTATTAGAAAAAATTGATTTAAGGTAGAATGCAGATTTTATTAGATAAAATCTTGAAATGCCGTCGCAATGAAATTTTAAATTATGTAAAACATAAAAAAGTTGTCATACCTTGAGTAGTACATTCATCAAATGTTCCAGCCAGAGGTACAACACCCTTGTCAACTTTGATGCCAGGGATGATATTCTTTTGCTTTAGAAGATCCACAAATGGTAGACTATCTTCAGTTTTTTGGTAGAGAGTTTCATGGAATAGAATCACCCCAGACAAATGTTCGGCAACGGAATTATCTGTTGTAAACAGAAGTTCTCGGTATTTACGACGATTATCTTCAGTATTAGGGACATTGATTTGACCAAGACGCTTTCCAATTGTGCCTAATAAGATAAAAAACAAATATTAGACATTCTTATGTACTTTTAAAAATATTATCAGTAAATTTCTGCACATCATTAATTTGTTTCTTTTTAAGGAGACAAAGTAAAACAAATTTACCCGTGCTCTCATCTGCTGCAAGTATTCCTTTACCAGGTGCAACAATTGCATTGGCAATATCTCTTAGTTCACTTTTCTGTTCTGGAGTAAGGTATGTGGAAAATGAAGGCATTGTGGAAGACTAAAAAGAAAAAATATACACATCGATTTTCTAAAATCTGAATAGATAAGTATTTGAAAAATCTCTAATTTTATATTTAAGATTAGAACATATTCTGTTGTGGATAAGTGACAAATTTAGCATGCTTACTTATATAACAGCACAGTAAATTACATATATTTAAGGATTGTAATTAAAATATAATCAAACATTACATTATTCTTTATCAATTTGAATTAAAATGCAATGTTTATAAGATATTCAAAATAACTATTAAAAGAAAATCAAATTACTTAAAATAGTAAAACAATGTGAACATAAACAGTAATTACACTAAAGATCTTATTTTCTGTCTAGTAGTTTTAGTTTTAGCATATTTTCCTATTCATTAACTAAACACAATTTTGTTTAATTTTTAAAGCTTTAACAATTATTAAAACTAATTATTAACATGATCTTAAGTATTAGGTTCCAAATAAATCCCTACCAAAGCATAGAAATATATAATTTTACTAATCTGCATATTTATCATACAGTATTATGTCTAATCTAATTAAATCTAATTGTGATGCATTTGAAAGAAAGTCAAATATTTTTCCATGTGGCAGTATCTAGAAAACTCACAAGTGTAAATATGAAAATTGTAAACATATTGGTGATTGAAGAGGTGGTTAAAACTTTATATTTATCTACTCAATAAATCTTGAGATATATTAAAAATGAGAAACTAATTTATCAGGCATTAATATATTAATGTCTGAAATAAAACTAAAGGAATGAGGATTAATTATTTTTTGATTATAATAATTCATTTTAAAATTTTAATATATAATAAAAAGAATGTTAATATAAATTTAAAATTAATTTGTGAATTGAAAAAAGAATAGAATATGCTGTTATAATAGTCTTACTATTTCAGTAATTTTTATGACAACCGTAACACCAAGTAAAACTCCGCGAGATTTAAGTTACCACACTATGATTATTTATACCTCATTAAAAGGTTACCTATTTTAAACAATGATTAATGCTTGGAGTATAATTATCCTTCAATTAGATTATACTTTAAATACACTGATATACTCTAAGATCCTACAAATATGCTATTAGTATATATATATATATTCTGATTTGTATTTGCATTTAAGCTAGGATTTATAGATGGGTCTTATAAAATGGAGAATATTATTATTCCGGTTATAAATAATGATCACGTGTATTAGGTTGTTTTCACGAATGCCCTTAACGGTTAACGACACTCAGCACCGAGAGCGTCCTCACTCGAAAATTCTGCACAGACTTGTGCCAGTTTGGGTATGAATTCCATGAATTATCTTAATTCAATTTATTCTGAGAAATATGTATATTGAAGGATCGATAACAGGAAATACTTTAACTACATATTATATATAGTAGTTCCTGATTGATAATTATTTTTTGAATTTGTTTTTATTTTTTAACAATTTTAGTATGCATATATATAACAGTTCACTTTTTATTTCAACATCATAAAAAATGTATAGATCGATGAATATATTAGCTGTTTATATATGTATTATATATGTATTTACATAAAAAGTAATAATATTCCATATAGTTTAATTGATGGAAAGAACATGAATCATCAGAAAAATTCTGCATAAAATATTTGAGCAAATTAAATTTCAGTCTCGCGCCTGAATAATTTACATAAAAGAACAAATCTTCCTAGAATGATTGGTTTTGTCTTCCGGATCAAGAGCGGCAATAATTGCTTCATCAAAAACATTCTTTAAACCACTCTGAAAAAGAAAACAAGAAAATAATTTGTCATTTGTATATTGGTATATAGTAATCTTGATAAAAATAGGAAATCAAAAATTACCTGATTCAGAGCCGAGCACTCAACATATTTTCTTGATTTCACATGAGATGCTAATTTTTCTCCTTGATCAAAACTTACTGGTTTGTTTTTAGCTCTGGCTAGCTTATCTATGACTTCCTGATTATCCCGAAGATCGTTTTGAGTGCCGACAATAATAAAAGGCACATTCGGGCAATGCTGGGTGATTTCTGGTACCCACTAAAATAAATAAGTTAAATGAATTTTGAAGGCTAATGTGTTTCACACCAGATCGAATTATAATTTTCATCGGGCGGCCATCACTCATCAATGTCATATTGCAACTCTAAATTAGTGAAAGTTTGTTGAAAATATTTATGAATAAATAATTACTTTTTCTTTAACATTTTCAAATGAAGCGACATTCACGACTGAAAAGCAAACCAAAAAGACGTCTGTCTGTGGGTAGCTCAAAGGTCTCAATCGATCGTAGTCTTCCTGTCCAGCCGTGTCGAATAGACCGAGGGTGTAAGGCTCGTTATGAATCATCACACTCACCGCATAATTATCGAATACCTGCACAGAAATATAGACTCTATTTAATATAAGAGGTGTTTCATTTGTTCCTGTTTAGTTCTCAGGAAGCAAACAGAAAGTCTACGAGCTCGTAGCATCTTTTACATAGATATATATAGAGAGAGCAGCTATATAGAGCAGGACAGATCAACTAGCTCCTATCTTCCCTATATAGTATAGTTTTCCCATAGAGATCGGACAATCTATATAGAAGACGAAAAGAATGTCCGATCTCTGTGATTTTGCCAATTTAGCACACAAGATAGAATTATATGGTGTGATCTGTTCGAGTAATCCTATCCTATATATAGGAGAAATGGACTCCAATAGGATAGAAATGTATATACAGATATCTTTAATCGATTAATCAGAATGACGAAATCAACAAATGATTTCATTTCTCAACTCGAATAATTACAAAGAACAAAATAGTCTTTATACATATATATGTATAGTACCTATATAGCTATGTATGTATTGCCAGTTTTGATAGACTTTTCATCGTCTTTGCGTATTGTCAACCTTCGCTATGCCAGATATCATGACTGGCCACAACACAACTGTCTTGAGAATTTCCATTTTCAGTTTATATGATATAGACCGATCTTTCCAGATATTGTTCCAACTATGGATCATACGTTGTTTCGCCATTCCAATTCTAGTCTTAATATCATCTGTACACGAACCGCTTGATGCTTTGGTGGAGCCAAGGTATTTAAACTTCTCACCATTTTCAAGAGCTTCTCTATCGATTCATACGAGACATTGTCGTTTTGGTTGCCTCCTAATATTGCTGATTCGCTCTCAAGACAACGTTCGCGCTTGTGCAGTCCAAAATCTATGATTTCAAACTCTCAATCATATTGACTGACAAATTGAACAGAATATCTATTTTTATAGTCGAGACAAAGTATATACCTATTGTTTACTTGAAATATTTCTAAGACTATCTATTTGTACAATAAGGAATTATCTGACAATATTTACCGTGGGCACATATTCAGTGGGGAATTTATTTGTAGTATATGATATGAGCAGGCAAGTCTTTCCAACAGCACCATCCCCAACAACGACGCATTTTATGGTAGGCATAATCCCTTAACTAAAAGATGTACAAAGTAGAAATTGACAATCATTTTAAAGCATTTTACACAACGTATAATTCTCCAATGTTCTTCTGCATTACTCAAAACGACTTCCGGGGTTTGGACCAGATTTTATTTTTCTTAACTCGCACTTGGCAAACAGCTCGGATCATTGGCTCAACAGTTAACTAATAACGTCTGGTGTATTACCTATATAAAAGTGTCTTTAATCTGAGTGCATAAGCGACTGCCAAAAAATTTGAATCCTATAATACGTAATTCGTTTATTCGAACTTGAACAAAAGAGAAATCAAAGACACACATAGTTTAATATCGCTTCTAAAGTTCTGGTCGTCCCATGAAATTAGGAATAAAAAACAGTTGTCGAAAGTTATAAATGGTCACACAATGTTTTAGTTAAGAAAATTTCATTTTATGAAAAACTTTTGGATAAAATGTGACCTTTGTGAGGATAAAATGAATTCCTAAAAACTTTGATTGTCACTTTATTTTCATCTTTAATAGACTATTTTATATATAGCTAACAGTCGTATTGAATGAATGCTTAACATTTTAGATCACCAGTATATTATTAAAATTCTTTAAATATAGTTTCAAGCTCTGAACCAGAATTCGATGTTAGAAAGAAACTCCAAAATATTAAACGCGACTTATTTTAAAACTGAAATTGATCATTAAGTAAATATAATTAGAATAATTAAAACAAATAAACAACATTATAGATTTCTTGAAATTTGTCAGATAAGTTTAAATCATTAATATGATATTTAGCTAAGACACCATTTTGTTTTAATCATTTAATTAAAAGAATAATTTAAATTAAATGACGTCAATTTAAACGTCCGTATTGATATGAGCATGGATATGAGTTAGATGTTTTAATGCCACTTATACATCAATATGATAAAAACTGATCATAATCTACATTATATATACTGTTTATGAGCTTACCTTTTAAGGATTTTTGAGAAAACTTAATTCCTGGTATATTATAATTTGATTATCGTTAGGTATATTGTATAATTGGTGAAATAGATACAAAATTATGAGCGATAATTCGATAATTTAACAATGGTTAATAATTCCTAACAGATAATGAAAATCAACTACTGCAACTTGGTATTTATATGATAGGACATCCGCATACGACATCAAATCGACATGATGCAGAGTGTCAATTGTTGATAACTGCAGTATTCTCTTATACCTAGGTAGAATTTGACTTCATAAGGGAGCCACAGATATGAACATGTCTTCATCCATAATGTTCATCTCTCTCTACACTTTCAAACAGATCTATAATATAATTGTAGTATAGATATGACAGGCAGTATTGATTATTGATTCAAAATTTATCGCCATATGCCTATAATAATTATTCTGATTATTAATTAATTATTAATTGTGAATTTTAATTGTTAAAATATTTTTCTTTTAGAATCATTAAAATGATGCTTTTATGTATAATATAGGTATTCATATATTGATTGAAAGGAAGATTTGGTCCAAATCTCTAAAAAAGGATAAAACGGAACCACATTACCAATCTAACGTCATTTACAAATTCACCTGTAAATGCGTGGAAGCATTTACATAGGTAAGACTGGTCGCCGATTATCCCAAAGAATTTCGGAACATATTCCAAAATATTTAGACACTGATTCAGATCTCAATCTCTCCTCAAGAAAACCATCTTCAGCTATCACTAAACACATCATCAAATGCACCCAACGACCATCTCCACCCTATGATAATTTTACCATTATCAGCCGTGCCCAATCTACCCAACGTCTTGGAATTATTGAAGCCTTACTCATCAAACACTTTAAACCAGATATCTGCATTCAAAAAGAAACTATATTCTCCCTCATTCTCCCATGGTATAAACTAAATTATTCTCAATTATTCTCTTATCGATTCTCCTCAGCCACTCGCTCCACTCCTACTACATTATCTTACCGATTACTTAACGGTCAATCACGAAAATCTATGGAAGTCAATATTTTCCAACTGAGTCCATTGAATTATGATTTTAATACAATAAAATTGTATAATGCAATAGACAGAGGACCTATGATATTATATAGAAATCTCCTCGCTCAAATTTGAATTATTTAATGATTAACATTTTTTGAAAAATTAATTCAAAAGATTTATATTGAACTGAATTGAATGATAAATGGAAATCTCCCACAATTTAATTGTTGTGTATACAATGTACACCACCAATTATTAATCATTCACACAAATCGATACATAGAATAAACTGATCCAAATCGAGATGATTAATCATGCACAGATATCATCTGTGCCAGATTAAATGGGCGAGCTGATTTGTCATCTCTCTTGATCGATGACAAATCGGATCACATAATCTGATATAAAGACGCATGCCACTTAACTTGCAATTAATGGCAATACTTGATTTTGTTTACTTACCTAGATATTTCATCAAACATGGTATAATATTTATTTATTTTCATGTTGACTAACTTAAGTTAATTCAACTATATTTTTGACGTACCAGCAGGACTTCAAAATTACCTATATAATTAAATTATAATTTTAGTAAATGATATTGCTAAAAAAAGATTCTAGGCAGGGTTTTTTATTAAATTCTTCTCACATCTTTCTTATACCTATATTGAGGTATACTAAATTACAATACTGCGCAAAGGGTAATCTATAATTTTCTATTCTTTCTGGTTTAATCATTCTCGTTATTACAAACTCGCTCGTATCAACTTTATAACGTATTTATTTATTTATCGAGAAAATTTGCAGTAGGTGTCTAACTTCAAACAGACAATCTCAGAGCAGATATTATATGCATCCTACGTGGCGGATAGTGACCATTAACAGTGGCTGTAACCATTTGTATCTATTATTATTAGACATATTAATATACCTACACATTATACATATCTAAATGTTCTCAGTAAAAATTGCAAGAAAATTGCTGCTGGAATAAATCATTTGAATCATGATTATAGCATCAACTGTTGCTTAACGCTCTTTTTATAATAAAAATAAATAAGTGTTAATACTTTTTCATGTAGGTAATGGGAATAGAAAAATGCAAGAGATAAAAAAATGCAATTTAGATTTCCAATTGCTTGAATCATTTATTATTTTTGACCGGGTTTAATGATAGATGTTTTTTAAAAAAGCTTTTACATACTCATTTGTAGTCATATCTTATATAATTTTAACTGTATTTTATGTAGGTATAGACCTATTTTTTATTTTTTGAAAACTTCAAATGCTCTAAAAATTTCAAAACCTCTTTTATTATATCTCTAGAGAAGACTTCAGGTCTAAAAATCTGTAACAAGTGATTATTTTCATAAAACAAGGAGTTTCATGTAATTGTAAAAAATGTGTATCATCAATATTATTTTACCACTTTAACAGATTTTTAGTGGACATCTTGGAAAATCCTTATGAAAAATGATATTTTAGAAGCTAAAGTTTTTAAACCTTTGTAATAAATTTTGATTTACATTAGGTAATCTGTATGCAATCTGAAACAACAAATTATGTAATAAAAAACGTTTTGTTTTATTGCATTAAAGAAAAGTTACAGGTAAACAAAATTTGTTAACATAATTTTAAATTCTAAATAAAATACGGTGAATATAATGAATTTGTTGGAGAAAGATTTACCGAGAATTTGCAATTTGAAGAGATGGGTGGATTTTGGCGGTTATGGATTTAATTTACACGCAGAAAAAGGGAAACCAGGACAATATATTGGCTCTGTTGATCCAAAGTCTCCTGGTGAAATTGGAGGTCTAAGAGCTAATGATAGAGTGATTGAAGTTAATGGTGTAAATGTTTGTAAGTATATACAATATGAACATAGCTATATGAATCTATACTACACTAGTGTTCAAACTGATACTTTTAGTAATCTTGCCTTTTTAACAAGCAATAATCTATAACTTAATGCCATTCTTTTTCTCTCAATTAAAATATGTTGGTTGTCTTCATCTAATTCACATGCTTTACATTAAACAATCATTTTTTTAGAATGTCCATGTTTATACTAATTTTTTCTGTATTTACTAAAAGGTAAAATATTAATTAATAAAACTTCTGAAGAGAGTATTGGTCCATCTTGCTGACCCTCTTGATAAATAACCATATAGTAGAAAACATACTATAATATGAAACATTTTCAAATTGGTAAGTCTAAAATACTAAAAGATAAATTAAAAATATAATATATCTTAGTAACTATTTATATGTTTTCATAATTTTTTATCCACAATAAAAAGTTTAAGAACTAAAGAATAAAAATTCTCTATAATTTTGCAATGATCCGGATTTTTTATATCCATACATCCATAACAAAATTATAGCTGTTTGTTAATATATATCAAGCTGTTCCATATGTAAACAAGCTCTATGATTATTTAAATTGGAAAGCATTGATAAATTATTTTCAATTATCATTAAACAATGACAATCATAAGTAGTGTTAACCAATAAAAACAAAGCAATTTAAAAAAAACTTGAATTTGTTCATATATTTACAATTTAAAGCTCTGTTCTAACTTTTAGGTAATGAAAATCATCAACAAGTTGTTGCTAGAATAAGAGAATACCCGGAAGAAGTGTCAATCTTAGTAATAACATCTGAAGGAGAAAAGATTTGTGGTCAAAATGGGCAGGTTGTATCATCCAAACACCCCAACTGCCAGACAATTAATTGTCCAACAACAAATTCATACTCTAGGCCGGCAGGTAACAGAATTTTACTTAAAAAATAATTATTTATCCATATTAGATATTTTCACTGTGAAATATGTAGTTCAATTATCAGTTATTACTCAGAAACACAGTCTATCAAAATAACAATTAGGTCATAATTTTCTGAAATATTAAAGGTAAAATAAACTCATTCAGTTAACCTTGCACTAACTTAGCACAACAAAGAATTGTTACCATTAAATGATTTTAGATATTCTCTTGGTAAATAATGTGATTCTTTTAGCACCTGTAGTAGCCGCACAACCAACCCCCGTATCAGAACCAGTTCCACAAATTGTACCTCAATCAGCCCCTCAAACGGTAACTAAAATAGTCCATATAATTATCATACCATATTGAATAAAAGGAAACCACAATCTCACATCATATTGGAAATAATTATGCTTTTCATTATGAAACCTTTAATCTTATGGTTATAATTTTGTGCATATTATCTATAAAGATTAATAATATTTTAAACTAATCTACTGAATGACTGTTGTTTGTTTATTGTTAGCAAACATAGTGTTTGCTAATTGTTCCATTTTAGACATAGACTCTATTGTTAACTGTAATTCTATAAAATTCTATTCAATAAGTTTTATAAAGACGAGCTATGCTTCAGTTCTAACTAACTGAAATTTGAAATGACATTGAAAAGTATTAAATCTAAAGGTTCGAATGAAATTCACAAGAATTTCAACATAACTTAAAATCATAAATAAATCAGTGATAACTCTTCTACGCTCTCAATGTATAAATGTGATTTTAAGTGTGGGTTTTTTTGAATCTTCAACAGCATCATGCTAGAGTTCATCCATTTATTTTAAGTATTATTTCATCACCGCGTAATAAATAAATAGTTAAGTCAGCAGGTAATTCTATATGCATGAAAATTTCATGATTTATAGATGCTGTAAATTGTGAGAAGAAATAGTGATAATGTTGAGCTTTAGCTGTACACTACTGTATTTATCGATTGTCATGTTACTAAGTATATACATAATAGAGAGGAGTAGGTGAAAAGGTAAATCACAATACAAAATGCATTTCTTAAATAGCAGAGGAGCAATCAATCAATCAATCAATCAATGCTTATTAGAATGTTTGTGAATCATTTTCTGATCGCATGAGAGTGGTATGCAATCTAAGTGTTGTCTAATATTTCTTCAAGAAGAAACTGAGTCACGCACTGGGTTTGTATGTAGATAAATTAATTATTAATTTGCAATGCTAAACAGATAGCTGTCTGTTAGTAAAGTGACTCTCTCTCTTCTCTCTCTCTCTTCTTCTCTCTCTCTCTTCTTCTGTGTGTGTGTGTGTGTGTGTGTGTGTGTGTGTGTGATAGATACCGATAGTTATAACCATAGAAGTCGGATTGTTTTAATTTTCTCTTCTCGAGAAGCGAGAATGTAATCTGATTTCTGTGGTTATAACCACCCTGATTATATTCACTGGAATTTGCTTTGCATTATTATCTTCAAGTTCACGTCTTCCTGTGCTAATGATTCATTATCGCATTTCATTAAAATTAAAGATCGAGAACGATAATCAGAGATCAGTGATAAATGATGATGATGTCACAATGATTCTCTTGTGAATATCTAGTATGCGATATTCATTATTGAGGATTTGTGTGTAGAGTAGAGAGAGTGAAGCTCAAAATTAAATGAATCGTTTGTGAAAGCAGGGGTTAATTTAAATACAGTAAAAGAAAAACAATTGAATTGTTGTGTAAATGGTGAAAAATAGTTTAAATGATTGCTTTTGAATATATTAAAGAGTATGATATTTATGATATTCCTATTTCTATAGATGATGATGATGTATGATATTCCTATTTCTATAGATGATGATGATGATGATGATGTATGATATTCCTATTTCTATA
>JAYMFX010119548.1:0-12646 GCA_036784945.1 Monocelis spectator | reverse complement strand
AGTACCAGTCATAGTCGGGGCACTAGGGACAACACCAAAGAAACTAAGAAAATGGATCGAAACGCTGGAAATAGATATCTCAGCAGGGCTTATACAAAAAGTAGCATTGTTAGGATCAGCGAGAATCTTGAGGAAGGTAATGGACCTATCGTCTGTGTGGAAGACATCCGACAGAATAGTCGAGAGGAAATGTTTTTTTTTTTTACAACACAAAGACAACCTGAATATCGTAGTCCTTCCAACAATAGAGTAAAGAGGGTATACCCTCTTTACTCTATGCTCACATCAACACAAAATATCTTTTGATATATCTATGGACATAGGTAATCTATTATTAAAACAACAACATATAATATTTTATTATTGACCATTCTGAAATCTATGGTAAATAAAATGATGATGTTCAGCTAACATTATTTTGATATTTGAAGTGTTATAATATAATGAACATAATTAAACAATCTCCATAAAAATATCCTTTTCAAACATTGAAAAATATCATATGAATCATATAAAGAAATGTAAAATATAAAAATTCTTAAAAACTACTTACAATAGTTTTGACATTTATTTTCGCATCATACTCAATGAGCAATTTGACAGATTTAAACGATTTAACTTTACAGGCAAAGTGAAGAGGAGTTTCATTTATCTAGAAATAAAATAAAATGGCAATTTTAGAAACAAAAACAAACCCAGAAAATATTGTAAAATTAATGAAAATATGCCAGTAATGAATTCAGTAGTATGTCAATATATAACAATAATTTAGATATCATATAGAAAATCTTAATATACGTAAAAATAATAATATGTCCATACTGTTTAGAAATTCAAATACAATATATTTAAATAATTATTAGATATTTAAAAAAAATATATAACCTAAAATGATTGAAATTAATTCATTTTTAAACTTGTAAATTAGAAATAAAACACTACTACACAGAGATGAATTAAGTATTGATTTATTAATAATTATTGATGACATACACCGTTGACTTGATTAACAATAACACCTTGCTTTAACAATAATTCTGCTATTTCATCATGGCCCTCCAAGCATGCAGTATGTAAAGGAGAATTGTTTGACTAAAATGTCAGAAAACAAAAAAACAATTTACACCAAGTTTATATTTATTAAACAATGAAATCCGCTTGTATAAATTTTGTGTAAAACAAAGTCATATGTGTATTAAAAGTGTAAAACAATATTCCAACTACTCCTTAATTGATTCAACAACATTCTCCTTAATTTAGCCAATTTTCATTGAGAAATTTCAAATGTTTTTGCTTTTTCTATTCAAGAAACTATTTAATAGTCAGTGATTATAGCATTATAGTATCCAATTATATAGTTTTAATAAACTGGTTTCTTCATTCTTTTGTGTTAGCGTTTGAAAGACTATACCATGTCAATGCTCCTACTTACCTAAAAGAGCTCATTCGTCTATCTACCTCATCCCTAAATCAAACTGCGACAATTTCATCTACGATCTGGCCAAACTCAATGACGGCTGTAGTGCCTTCTCCTTAGCTGGTGTATGGAACAATCTGAACCATATCATCCTAAATAATAATGACTTTCATCTTTTAAAAAAAACTTAAATATATCCTTGTTACTTCGTAGTTTTTCTTTTTTGCTGCACTTTAATTTAAATGCATTTTGAATACTTTTGAATTATACAGCCGTAACATAAATTTACTATGTGAAAGTCTCGTATAATAAAATATGAATAAATCAAGTTACAAAGGTTGAAGACAAAAACATTGAAGATAGTATTCATCTTTTTCATTGTGCAGTAAGTTAAAAAAATAATTTAAAACTTTGGATTCCGTGATAAACCATTTGTTGACATTTTTTAATCATTTTTTCTGAATCAACGACAGTGTGCCTAAGGGACACATTATATCTACCAAACAACATGTTGCAATTATTTGAACCATAGTCTTTTCGATTCAAAAATCGATACATGCTTTACTAATATTATATGGGATATTATTTATTCATTTAAAATTCAGGCATCCGTATATAAATTTTTGATGATTAATTGAACTAGATAAACTAAAACGACATAACTTAATCGAGTTGTCATTTAAAATAAAATTTAAATGATTCAGCATGTAATTTCAATTGAAATTATTTATGATAATATTAAATTACAAGAATAAATTAATTTAAGCTCACTGGATCAAGTACGCCAATATCACATCCATTTTTGATTAATCTTTTCACACTTTCTAAATCACCAGTTTTACAAGCTAAGTGAATGGAACTTAACTAAAATATAGAAATTATAATTTTTAAAACATTTCGAAACCACAATGAAAATTATGCAATAAATCTCGTAAAATATAGCTGTTAGGTATTTTAAGTACAACTCGTGTAATGATGAAGTAATGATAAATATTTTTAGTAACTATGTTGAAATGATATATGTAAATATAAAAAAGAAATAAAAATGACATTTCTGTAGAGAGACGGAGATGTGAGATGGAGATCGTCCCAAACTTGATGCAAATAAGAAGTTGTTTTTGTTCAAAAACAACATGGCAGAATTGATTAATGAAAACATTATTAAGATTGAAAACTGTAAACCTATATATGTATAACAATATAAATTTTAAAAACCCCAAAAGAGATGAAATACAATCAGTAAGCTTAAATAAAGCTGAGCTAACAAATGTTTTATAAAAGAAAAGAAAAACAAAACTGAATTTCATCACACGAATATATTTTTCAGCATGGTACAAGGGAATGAGTTAGATAGAAAATACACGACAATTAAACGAACCAAGTTCAGCGATTACGCAATCAATTTAAAGATAAAGGCGAGCTGAGTGCAATTAAAACAGGCGTGTATTTTCTATCTAACTCATTCCCTTTTACCATGCTGAAAAATATATTCGTGTGATGAAATTCAGTTTTGTTTTTCTTTTCTTTTATAAAACCTTACCGCAGACTATTTTATTTAACAAATGTTTTCTTATAAAATAGATTTTAAAATAACTTGTTGATGAAATAATTAATTAAATAGTTCTAAAGAGATGAAAAGAACAAAATTAAATTTGAAGAAGGCTCATCAAACAATGACAATGAAGCAAATTACCTAAATGAAACAGCTGCTTAATATAAAGAGCAAACGTTTCCAGATGGTGTTAAAATATTTCTACAGAATTTAAATTAGAGTGTCCTAGAGTCTGTTACACATATCATTTTCATTTATAATCTTAGTTTACGATACTATTCATTAATACTAACACAGGGTGATGATACAAAATTATAAGTGAAACAATTGATTGGATGCATCATTAGATTTCAGCAAGTTGAAATGTAATCATGAAATGATTAATTTAGTTTAACGACTCTGAAAAGAGAAGAATTTATTCAAATTTATTCTGTTATATTTTACATATATGCCATGCGCATAGAGATCGGCCTTTCTTTTCGTCTTCTCTATGGCCAAAATTTCTTAGTTTTCTTTTATTTAAGCTATCTGATTACATATTTTGTTAGCGTGTGAGCTAACAAATGTTTTTTTCATAAACACTGATACATTTATGGACACAAATACTCACAAAAGTGACATTATACAAATTAGATAAATCATTAATTTTAATTACTAGTTTCTTATTTATTCTAAAGTTTATAATGAATACCAATTATTTGGTATGTTTTCAGTTTTGCTTTTTCAATACAATAATTTATTTTACGTTTCTAATAAAGAGACATTAATATATATTGCTGGTATTTTTAAGGTTAAATGATAAACCATAAATAGTTGATCTGAGTTTTTCAAATTAAATTTAAAGGTTTTATTATATTTCACACATGCATACTAATTACCCTTTATAAATATAATACATTAATAACGACTTACTTTGTTATCCAATGAATCCACCTTTTTCAATTTATATTCTATTAACTCCACCACTTCTGCATTAAAATTTCTACACTTTGCATAATCTAAGGCAGTTTTGTCATTCTAAAATAATTACAGCGAAGGAAACTGTATCGTGTTTATGACATTAAGGTAAAATAAAATTTATTAAACGTACCTTATCCTTGAATTGAACTTTAGCACCATAATTTGAAATCAGCATCTTTGCGCAATTTTCTCTTCCATTTTTACAAGCAGTTATAAGAGGTGTTCTTCTATTCTGAAAAATTAAACTTTTGTGTATTAACAAAACTTTCGTAATTCAGAATGACAAAGTTTATTTTAGGAAGTATTACTTCGCAGAGAACATCTATAATTGCTCCACTATCTATTAATAGTTTTACGCATTTTACACAACCAATTTCAGAAGAATAATGGAGCGGTGTTTTCTTTTTCTAAAAATAAATATTTATAAATTTATGAATAATTAATATAAAATTATTTTCTGTATCAAATTATGTTCAGTTATAAGTTAAGTAATATAAAAATTCAAATACTACTGAATTGACTATTTGTTTTTCAGAAGTTCATTGTACAAATAATCTTATTAACAGTTTCTATTTAATTTCTAATTTCTATTAAATTTAAACAATCTGCGTCTGGATGAATGCTTACCTATGAAAATTGATGATCTTTTTATGTTTCAATTTATAAACGCTTTTTAGTTATGTTTAAAATGTGAATACTGTCCTTACATGATTTTTTTCATTGATCTCTGCGTCGTGTTTTAAAATGATTTTGATGCAATCTTCATTGTCATACTTACATGCGTAATGTAATGCTGTTTCCTTTTTCTATAATCAAATATTTGACAATTACCAATTGACAAGAAAGTGATAAATCTTTACAATTAAATCAGACTTACAGAGTTTTGTGAATTGACATGAGCTTTGTATTTAGTGAGTAATATTTCTACACAATCTACTTGATTTTTTTGAACAGCTATGTGTAGAGGAGTTTCGTTATGCTGAAATGGAAAAGCAAAATTAAATTCTGGTTAAAATTATCTGAAAATCAAGAAAAATTATTATAATTAATTTAGGTGGAGGCAATCAAAACTGATTTTTTTTAAATCCAAGGAGGCTAAACACTAATTCATTAACCAACACTTGATGGAGCAGTTAAATCCTGACATGTGGTTGATTAAACTGTTCTCCTTCTAGCTTAACTCTAAGAAAACCCTTTTTTAGCAATGGCCAGTTCTGAAACTTTCAGTCTTTGCCTCTAAAGAAAAATCAAATTAACAAATTTATTAAAATGAATTCCACCAAGTAAGAAATTAATTGAATGAAAACTTCATGTACGTTCAGAAAACCAGTAATGCAAAATATTTTACAAAGAGCAAGATTTGAATGGGGAATTAGACCCATCCTTTTGTTTTCTATTTGGTATTATTTATTGATATTCATCACACTATGCATATTAAGATGGCTCTAGCATGTAGGCTTGGGCATGTACATAGATTAGGTTGACTAAAACTTTAGCTAAGCAAAGACAAAGAAAGCTGCCAAGATGAGCAAGATGAGAATTCCTCACCTCATACTGTATAAAATTCTAACTTACATTAGTTGTGTCATTAACATTGTGTAGATTGGTCGACAATAAGAAATCTATCATATTAATATTTCCACTCATACAAGAGAAATGAAGGGCAGATTTGGACTCCTAAAATAAAAATGATAAATGATAACTATGATACTTTCGAAACACAAAATAATAATATCATCTAAAGACAGTGTCTCTATTATAAATGTCATACTTTATTTCTTTTGGTATGATCCACATTTTTTTTATTTATGAGGAATTGAAAACATTGAAGATTGCCATTTCTACACACAATATGAAGAGCTGTTTCACCCAACTATATTGAAAGTCAATTAATATAATGTATTTATAAATTTCAGCTTGAATAGCTAGAGGTTTTAGCTAGAGCATCATTAAAAGTTAAGCTCACACTATTTTCTTCGTCGATTTGGGATCCATGATCAATCAGAAATTTAATTAAAGGTGTCGCATCTTTTTTGCAAGCCCAGTGAAGCGGATTATTTTTTAGCTAAAATAATCGGTGAAGACCAAAATTAGAATCTCTCCCATGTAGACAACATTGGTTTGGTAGAGGCAAGAATTGCGATATAAATTATTAAAAAACCTTTCTCTTTGAAAATAAGACGTTTTCATAGATATCACGGAGAAAATACATTTTTGATGCATACTTAATGTTATTACTCCGAGCTATTATAATAGCTCGGAGATTGTAGTTCAATAACGAGAATAATTTGTTTTAAAGCTTGCTTATAAGTTCTTGTAAATGATAAATTTAAATAATTTCTTAAAATTCATTGAAAAAGATTAAAACAACGCTCATATTTACAATTTGAAAAAAGTTTAATAAAACTCAAAAATGTAGAGCTCACATTATCTGGTTGATTATTAATAAGTGCACCTTTTTCTATAAGCAATTCGGCAATTCTTAAATTTCCTTGTTTGCAAGCTAAGAGTAGTGGAGATTCATTCATCTAAATAAAATAATGAAATAAATGATAGATAACAGAATAAACTAGATCAACAATTCATACAAGAATTTTAACATGTGCATTAACTGTTAATTTGAGGTGTATGTCGTAAAATCTATATTAACACTAGCATTTTTATGCTTCCAAATACCGGAAGGTCCTATAGTTTTCAATCTTCCTGGTAGTGGTATGGGTTGAAGCTTTGGCTTTATATATAGATAAACCAGAATATTTTGTAACATATCGCAATGGAAATGTTTTCAATTGATTTTAATATTAGATCTTTGAAAAAAATCCGTGATTTATATATGATGGACAATTAAATAAATGAATTTCTTTAATTGTTTTGTTTTTAAATGCAGACTTAAATTTTAAAAAAATGGGATTTGTTTTACAAACTCACGTCCTGATAATGGTGAATTTAGTGCTAAAACATTCCGAAGAAATCAGGGTCAAACACAACCTGATTATTTCTTCGTCGTTACTCAAAAAAATTGTTTGATTAAATAGGGTTTTAAATAAACTCTCTCTATTCTTGTAGTTTTTTGTTTTTTTATCATAATGAATACATAACTATACATTGTATAAACATTTAACGGTTTTAAGACGACGTTCCATTGAAAACTCAATCCTAAAAAAATATATAAATGTTGGTTTAAATTGTGTTGACCTGAATTTTAAGGAAGACCAATAGTCAATTAATATTAACACCTTAAATGCTACGTCCTGAATATTGACAAGTTACTTGTATTTTTCATAAGCAAAGCTATCAGATTAAGTAAAATTTACGTTATTAAGTGCTTTGACATTAGCTCCTGCATTAACAAGCAAAATAGCACAGTCGTAACTTCTTGAATCACTGGATTCACTGACATAGTGAAGTGCAGTGTTTTTCATCTGAATAAAAATATTTTTTTAAATGTTAATACATGTAGTAGATGTAATGCAAGGGAGATTAAATACTTTTTAATTTTGATATCATACTTGATCAGGTAAGGAGACATCATTTGTTTCGACTATCAATTTTCTTAACTGATTTATTTCCCCCAATTTGCAGATTTCGTATATATCCATGCCCTTAAATAATTATTATCAATATAGTCAATATACATATGTGTAAAACTCAATTTTTATGTTGTATCAGTCTTTATACAACTGAATAAAAATTCTCAACATGGTAACTTACATGAAATTCTGTTTCTAAAATGATAAGTAGTATATCCAATACATTTGAATAAAAATATTTAGTTTTGTAGCAAATAACTTATTAGTTTTATTTTACATATAATCAGATATGGATGATATTTATAATACTCAGTGAAATTAAGAAGCCATAAGGCATTAATTACCTTGCAAATTTAAGAGTCTATGACTTTCTGAATTTGAATGTTCTAAATATAAGAGATTATTGTAAGTATGTACAATAATGATAACAAAATCACACACGTATATAAACACATAAAAAATGCTCGGCAACGTAAAAATTATGTACAATAAGAAGTATTGTACAAACATTCAATTACAAAATTGAAATCAATACAAATCAATAGAGAGTCTATGATTTGTGGAGCAAAGTTCTGTCATATTTAACATTAATTTAACACCTAAATTAATTTCCTAATGATTTTATCTCACGGTAACAAAATCTTTGTTCAAAATGTTCCAGGTTAATATAAACTAATTTTCTACACATCAGAACTATATATAATTCAATATAAAATCAGTATAAAAAATAAAATGTGTATAGTATCGACCGACCAGTAACATTTTCCATATTTTGTAATCCATTATCTCGATAATCGTTTCCTAAAATTATAAACATGCTAATATTTAGTATAAATTATTTCTATACTTTTTAGAAAATGTATACGTTTATTCACAATTAAATCATATAACCAGAAATTTGATTTTTAACTTTTTAACTCAGTTGAATTTTGGTAAATTGAAAACTATTTTTTGCAATCTTTCGTTGGCAAAATTAAGTTGGACATACCTCCTCATGAAGTAAAATGAATCAGTAAAATGCCCCCAAGTTTCATAATATATATGAATTCTACAGTATATAAATCTAAACATTTAATCATTGAGTTTAAAATAAAATAATAATTTTAGTTGAACTTTTGTTTTATGAATAATAATTTACTTACCTCTTCGACATAAATTCAATATTTGGTTGAAGTATTCCGTAAGTTTATATTTGATAATTATTACAACGAGTGCAATAATAATAACTGAAGCTCCAATTGGAACAAATATTTTGATCAAAAGTTCTTTCTTATCAACTGGAGGATGAGTTTGGTTTAAGTTTTTCACTCCTGAAATATCAGTAATATTAGGACATATTAATTTTAGATCAACAACAAATTTACATTTTTCTATCTTTCCATAGAAATTGACATTTTTAGTTGTAATCATCTTTTGTAACTGTTAATAATTGAAATTTATACTTTGTGTTAATGTTTTTAATATTGAAATATCCGTATAATGTATAAAAAATAATCATTTACAAAACATTCAAAAATTGACATTATAAGCTCTAGAATTAAATTACTTCATAAACCGAATTATTTCAATTCGATGTGCTTTATTCTTTTAAAAACTTGATTCATGCATGATTTTACTGCTTATCTTTATTACACCATTTGCCATAGTCTTTTCTCACGTAATCCAATCAACGAATCTATATTGTTTTCATATGGTATTTAAGTGAGACTTACAATGAAACATTGATTTTAAATTTCAACTAAACACAACAATATGATAATGTAAAGAATGTGTAAATAAATTTGAACAAAAAACATAGCGAAAGCAAAATATTATCAGAAAATAAATTGAAAACCAGAAAGATTATTTTCGTCGAATAAGTCTAGTTTCCAAGCTCAGAAACATATTTTTTACTTAGATTATGTTATTTCAAAATTTTAATATTTCTTTGTTAGCATAATATTCATTGTTTATTCACTTCTCTTTATTCATCAACACACCAGTTTTTTGGTTTATTTTAAGTCACTTTCCAAATTTCATTGAAAATCTAAAATTAATGATTCTTTAAATACCGTACACAGATTTGATGAATTCAATTGTTTTGCTCTTCATAGTAAACAATAGTAAAATAACAATCAATGCTCAAAATTATCAGAGCCATTAAGCTTATTGAAGTATGCGCTTTAATGGTCAATCAGTTTTCTAATTGTTAGAAAACTGATATATGTTTACTAATTGTCATCTATATATGGGATACAGTTGTTAGGTAGTAATTATCTATTATGTGTAATAATTCAAACCTAATAACATCAGCAGTTCTTGTAAGTCGTTTTCATAATGGTCAATGCACAACACTCTTGTTATATTTTCAGGTTCATCAAATATATTTATCATTGACTGACTGGAATCAAGACAATATGACATATTGATTGCATTAACTGAAATAAATATAAGGATTACAGCATTAATCTAAAACTATGGTTAGAGTGGATGTCGAGAGTTCTTTTGTATATGACAATAGGAATAATGGCGAACGTTAAAAGATGACAGTATTTTAGCTATTTCATAAATTATAAGTTCTATGAATGCTTTAGATAATTTTAAATGCTATTTGTATACCTACTCTAAATATTTTTTATATTTTTAGGAATTGAATATTCTGCGGATGAAGATTCAGATGAATCATGAACTTTTGAACATTGCCTCTTTCAAATTTTATGATTATTTGTTACTGAAATAAAGAAAACAAATACCTAAAATATTGATTTTCTTTAATTTCCTACAATGACCCGATATAGTTATGATATTGTACTTCTTAACAATCAATGTACCTATATATGTAGTCTATATCGTACCACTATCGTAATCCGATATCGTATAGGCATAAATATTGGTTTCACGCACTATATTGTCCCTATATCGTAATTCTATATAGATCCTATGGAGTATTTTTCACCGGGAAGCTAACTGATTATATTTCAGTTCTTTTGTGGGTTTGAGCTAACATCTCTCTTCGGCACTTTTGGGGAAATACAAATTCACCGCTTTTTGCTTTATTAACAAAAGCACAAAGCAAACATTGATACAATCAAATAAAATTTCATCGTTATACTTATCTAGTTCATTAGTGGACAAATAAATTTTGTAAAATCACTCAATGCTGTTCCAAATTTACAGAGAACAATCTATTTGAAAAGGTCACAAAATTATAAATTGATCTTCATCTTAAGATCCTGGCTAGGTACCAATATATAGATAGCCTAGCTATATCTAGATATGTATAATAGAGGTAATTGGTACCTAGACAGATACTAATCTATAATATACTAATGGATATATAAATATAATAGTAAATTCTAATTATGATTTACACAATCAAGGTTTATCAGAGAATGATAAAACAGTTGATATACATAGTAAAATCATTTTTATATAGATCTTAAATACTATAATTGCTCACCTTTAAACTCTTTGCAATTGCGCTAATAAATCATCAGATTCAATTGGCGCATTCTAATCACTACACTATGCTCAAATAACTGCTGCACAGCGCAAACACTGACTAATTGTACCATACATAAATGAAATTGAAATGGAAGTGCCTTATTGACTTAATACTTTTCCTAAATAAACAAACTTACAACATTTATCACCAATTCTAAAAATGTATAATTTAAGTTCATAATTTTGTAATTAATCTTAATAAAAGCAATCTGAAATGCCATTTCAGAAGTGTCACAATTGTGACCAACATTTTGAGTTATACATAAATTGATATGCTTGCAATAAATCTTACTTACCAGCTGGAATACCAAAAATTATGACAATGAAAGAATTCCAGGAGCATTTTTGTTTATTGAAATATTTCAAATAAAATCCATCATTCTTCCTAGTTTTTATCAGTATATATGCTCTTATGGATTCCTTTACTTTAAAAGAGCATTTCTGAAATAAAAAGGTTCAGTTTCAATTTAAAATATTTGTTAATTGTAACAGTAAAGCTTAGTAGTTGAATTATGATTAAACAAAAATATAAAACAGCAGACATTTTATAGCTTTGGATTCAATAAAATCAAAACCTACCAAATAGGGCCATTTCATAAAAGTGTCACCATTAGGCAGTATTTCAGAACGAGAATATCCAACAAAAACAGGATTGCAATCTGACTTTTTAATGCCAAAATATTCATTGGTTTTATTTCTAATAATTATGACATAATCTGGATCATTGGAAAAAATTAAAGATGACTTGAAACTACTAATCAAATGAGAATTATTAATTGATGCTTTAAATCCTCCTGATAACTTGACTGTTTTGTTGGAATAAACAAAATCAGCAATATCTTTTATTGAAGAAGAATGTATTATCATTAACTGAGCAATGAATAACAAAATTGTGAACTGAAATATAAAACATCATAGTTTAAAATCAATTGCTACAATGAGAAATAATGATAAATTTTCTGTAGCAGTGAATTCATACATCTTGATTTTTGAAATTTAAACATTCGTATAATGTACGGTAACTGAAGTTACAATATGATTATTAATTTTGATGCTCTAGTAAAGGTGTATTTTAACAAATTAATTTATTTATCATTACTGACTGACTCAATTTTTCATCAATTATACCCAATTGATTTAATTTTTATTGTTGATTATTATATTGAGCAACATTGAACAATATTGATTGTTCATAACAAATGGGCAATCTTTTGTTAGATGTTGATAAATTAAAATAAGTGCAAAAGTTTTTTTATTAATCTTAATTTGCAAATAAACAGTTTTTGTAACTATACTCTAAAATGTTTTAATTAAATAACTCCACAAAGAAATTCTTCCAAAGGTCAAAAAATACATTTCACTGACTGAGTCAATAAATTTGCTTAATAACTTTTGATGGTTTTAATCAAAAATCGATTTAATCGATTTTGGTCAATGATATCAATATAGACACTCAAACATAGTACAGTATAGTCATGAACATGATGTTAATGATTTTGGCTATTTTTTAATATATATTTCCATGGCCAAAACCATTTATTTGCATATTCAAAGAATTTGAAAAATTACAGCAATCATTGAATTTTAGTTCCGTGTTACAATATGATACGAATTGTTGGCCCAAGAATGGGTGAGGTCAATGTTCGTGACTAGTCCAGGTGTTGGTGTTAGTGTTAGACTAATACCCCGTTAATTCAGCAACTT
>JAYMFX010119437.1:0-12646 GCA_036784945.1 Monocelis spectator | reverse complement strand
TTATAATGGCGGAGATAGGAAATTGTGCGCGTTGGTGGGACAAAAGCAGCGATATGCGTTTCTGTATTTTAGAGAGTTCACTCTCTTGGTATTATTACTCTATGGTTTATATCTCAAAATAAATATAAGCAATAATAGTGTGTTCTAGACTCCTTTGGACGAGTTGGAACCATCAAGTCGTTCCTTTATTTGACTTAATAATGAATAAAGCAATATTACAGAGCTCACTAGGGCTCAATTGGATGAATAGAGTTTCAATCAACTTGAAGCATCTAGAAAACATTCTCCAAAATAAGTAGCTACCTGTCTCTCGATGCTACCGATCCATTGACATCACTCAGCTCCTCTCCGGCAGAGCTATCTTCAACTTCCTCGTCCTCGAGATCGTAAATAATCTCTCCATCCGCATACCGCAGAGGCTCGAATATCATGTGCTCCAGATATGGAATAACCAGCCGAGAGCACGTCTTCTCCAGAAATTCCACAACCCGATCTTTATAAGCCATAGATGTTGAGCCTGGAGGCGAAAAAACAAAACAAAATTCAAATTAATCAAAGAATGAATGAATGAATGGAAAGAGCATCTTCTAACAACAGTCTAGAGTAGATTTAAAAGGTTTTTTTGAGATGATTTACCGAGATGAAAATGGCTGTCCATATGATTGGAGGAGTCTCCCACATCCCAGCTGGTGAAAATTTTTAGACCAGCCGCGGGATTCGCTTTGATTATCCACGCGGCGAATTCAAAAACAATGTCGAGATGAGCAGGGCCTAGATTTTGCAAATACTTGATAGAACGTCGACAACCCCTTAAAGGCGAACTTTCTCTGGAAGACTCCTTGTAAAGAAGACCCAACGCTTCTTTGTGCCTACCGCGACTTTGATAAAGAAGTACTAAATCCTAAAAAATAAAGCATTCCCGATTGAATATCAACGTTATCATCTAAAAGTTGAGATAAGAATTTGGTCCGACACCTCAGCTAATTGAGTGTCTGTCTTTCAGCCATTCAGATAAACTAATACGAAATATCCATAGAGATCGGACAATTTATTTTCTCTATTTACAGAGAAGACGAAAAGAAAGTCCGATCTCTATGGAATTATCTCTTCGAGAAAAGGTGAAATGAGACAATATTTGATTTCTATGAGTTGCAAATCGATGCACCGAACATTGAATGAAATTGATTCAATCTAACACGCGCTGTGATTGGCCATTGTCGCAGCCAGAGAGATCTGTTTACAGGCAGAGTGAAAATATTCACTGCGCATGAATGTGTTACTAAAAATAGAAATTACGACTAAAACCTAATTGTAGATATAGACACGCTTTTTCGAACTCACCTGAGGTCGCTTGGAGTGCTTTAGCATCTTCTTAGCCTCTTCCATGTGACAGTGATTCTCACTACGCAACAGCGAAGCGACCAGCGCAAAATTATTGGTATGAAGGTAGCACTTGAGCAAGGAGGTGTCCACAATCTGCTGCAATACATCCCGACTCTGGATGGTCTTCGTACCCTCAACTATCGCGAAGGTGTCGATCATTTTAGTGGCGCAATCGCTCGTCTGCTGCACATACCGTTTGAGACGTCTCCGCCAACTGACCAGATAGGTAATGAGTGGATCGCGGGCATCGCTCATTTCTTCGTTACTCAACTCCTACACATGGGAGAATATACTGAGTGAGAGTATTCATAATCTCATGCGAGAATATTGAGTTAATCTGGAAGAAATTATGCAGATTGCATATTCCTATATCTGCATATTGTAGTATCCTAGACATTATTCATATTATTGTAGACATAAAACGCTGAAATAAATAACGAATTTATAATTACGGGCACATGATCCGGATAATTGATGGAGGCTCGATAATCGTCTGGTAGCAGAGTAGGGAATAGGCCCAACACATGCGACGGATCGGTCCTTAATTCTTCAAACATTTCCAAAGCTTTACGAAATTGCCGCTGACAATGCAAATGAAAGGCGTAGAGATTGCGAAGGTCGCGCGTGTTAATCTCTTGTTGACCAACCGACGCAGCGGTTTCACCTAAGCGGAGGGCAAGTTCGAAGTCCTACAAAGAAATGTTTTTGAAATATTATTGAAAGCAATGAATACTACTGCAGATGTGATTGATACAACGAATCTCAAAAGAGTAGATTATAGTGTTTCGTTTACTTTATTCTTCACAAGTTCTCGAATTTGTTTGCCTCTAGACATGCTGGCCAATAACCAAAGCGCTGATTTTGACGCTATAAATAGCATACCCTTTCTCTGACAAATCAAGTAAGGCTTCGGTAGGGACAATGTCTGGATGAGAAGCTTCGGTTCAATTGTGCGCACTTCTACATAATTTTCAATGACCTGTCAGGAATTCAAGAAATGTTAATTCAGGACACATACAGTTTGTATTTTTCTAGCTTCTACAGTAGTATTTTCTTCATCTTTATAACTTACTGCAACGACATATGGCGGGTAGGACTGGAGAGCTATGGGGGGAGCAGTCCATTTGAATTTTTTCACCGGTTTGCCTTCACTGTTAATTAGTGCTGTATCTTCATCACGCACCAATGCCAAATGCTCATCAGAGATACGATAAGCAATTGGATTCTGCGATTTACCAGGAGGAAACAAACTTTTAACCTGTAGGGAAATCAATTTACGGGCAATATTTGTATTCTCTAATGAATTACCAACTATTGTTTTACTATCGTCAATTTATCAAACTTTATAATAAATAATATTGTAATCTTACATCCCCACTGATTATATCGATCAGTGTGTATTCAAGACGAAATCCTACACAGATTTGATCCTGACAAAATTCCAACACTTTGGGCGTTTCTGGGAGATTGAATTCTGGCCTCCATTCAACAAATTCTTTGCCCGTCCAATGATATAATTGGAGCTTCTTTTTCACACCGACACATAGGCGCAAATCAGGTAATGGGGCCAGATAGTCATTAGCAGAGTTTATAGAGGAAATACTTCCCTGGTGGCGTTGAGTGACAACGCTGACAGAAGAAGACATTTCTCGGACTGAAATTTTCATAATACATGCTGGTGTACAAAAGAAAGATAATCAAATTGATAAAATGATCTATTTATTAAAAAGCTTACAAGATGATTCTCGTTTAACTTCTGGCTGAGTGTATAGATCAATTGCAAACACATTAGCACCGCGAGTTTTAGTCACGGAATGAAGAAATACAAAGTTCTTCAAGTTATACACATTAATAATACTATCAGAGAGAGTTATTAGCAAATCATATTCAGGCACTACTGACATCTGAGCTATCGGCTTTTTACTGAATTCTTTAAGTGTATACTGCAGGTTAATATCATATTGAGGCACTAAGTCTGGCTCAAGCGATGGACTACTACTCCTTGGAAAGCCTTCATTTAGGCCTTCAAGAAGAGATGACCTTTTAGCATTGTCAAGCAATGCTGTCTTGCTTTTTACTTCATAGACAAGTAGAAGACCTGCAATTTTAAAAAATAAATGCTTTTAATGAGATTAGTTGACTAACAATAAAATGATTTATTACTCACCTTGCTTTGTTCCAACTAAGAGTATGTTATTGAAGCAAGCAATACTTTCAATAACATAGGGAAAAGATTTTAACAACTGGCAAGGTGTAAATGCATCATGCATAATTATGGATGATAAAGTTTCATTGACACTAAAATCAAAATTATATTAAGAAACATGATAAATTAACAAAGACTAACTTAAGTTATAAATAAGATTATGAATCAATTAAGAAACAAAAGATAAAGAGAGGTTTGATCTGGTAGAAGCATGATAAGACAATGTTATAGGCTATAAGTTAATCAATGAGTTTTATTAAAATAGATATGATTTTACATTAATTTGTAAATATCTTAAAAGGTATCAGAAGATTGATGAATATAAATCTGGATTGTCATGTTTTTGTAGAAGATGAAAATAGCAATTAATGTAAAATTAAAGAATGAATAAAATTTCCTTTAAATTATACAAAATGATTGTCTAATTTCTAATGCCCTAAAAGATAATGCTAAAAGATATTGTTAACTTTGAATTTACAAAATGAGCCAGAAACATTTTTGTTGTGATAAAATATATAGAAATTTTGATTGACATTAATGAGTCTAAAATGAGTCAATCAGTTTGTAACTTAACCACATATGTAATCATTACAGTATGTTATTATTATTATGGTTTACAAATATATTGATTAGTTTTAACCTATCCAACCAATTAGGAACTTTAAATTGTCCTGGACACTAAAAGTTGACAACTTATCTGACCAAATTTAATACAAACCTTTATATCATAAAAATCTTAGTAGATTGACAAGTCAATAATACATATGTTGTGACTCAATTAAGAACTTTTTTATGGCTCCCAACTGGTTAGTTTGGAACTTTCTGACTTTTTGAAACTTTTTACAGTTCCTAATTGGGCCACAAGACATACATCATTATTATTTATGTACAAAAGTTAATTATGAATCTAATTCCTACCCAAAAAGTTCACATTTTTAGACGTCAGTAATAAGTGTAAAGAGAAATATTTATTTACCTAAATCATAGCATCATTTTTACTGTATTTATATTTAGATAACTAATCCATTAGATTTTTAGTTTAAAAAATGTTAAGACTATATAAAATATAATTGATGGGATTTCATAAAACAAAATTGGTCAATTAAAACATAATGCAAATAATCAAATTTCTTTACAAAAACAAAAAGATTAAGGGTAAATCTTTGCAAAGGGGTAAGATTTATATTAAAAAATATTGACTATTTTTCTCATTGCTGATTCAAAATTTGGTGGTTACAAATAAAATATAGTTATTAAATATTTTGATTTATAAATAAGTGTATTACCCTTTAATACAAAAACAATAAAAATAGTCAAATATTACTGAAATAGTTTAATGACAGATAATACGAAATTTTATGGTTAAAATTTCCCGAATCCGTAAGTTTGAAAATATGCATTCTGAAAACCGCTACCTAGTTTAAAACATTTTTAACTTGAATATTATTTCTTATATAACCAGAACATTTAAAAATAAGAATTGATAAACAAAAAACCAAATTGTTGAAAATACTTTAGCATTTTAAACAGCCATTTCATTAGAAATACCACATTCCTAGTTAATTTCAGCATATGGTCTTAAAGTTTAGAACGAACCCTCTTGTATTGGAGACCATAGAGTAATTAGGGTTGGAGACTACAATGTGCATTTACCACATAGCAAAGATCAATTGAAATGATTATATCAGTGTAATCATATAATGTAGATGGCCCCGACTAAAACACAGTACTATTAAAAAACAGCGATAATAAACTTCAGCTGGTGCATATCAAAACACCATTTTAACAGAAGTCACACATGTTCCTCCCATTTTAAACACAGGCTGTTTAAGTCGCTTACACTAATGTATATTGCTTTCATTGTAATGCACCATTGATAAGCTTATGTTAATAATCTGTCTACTAGAAATGAAATTGCTAGCTTTAATATAAGTACATCATTTTATCTGATCTAATTGTCACTACGGGCAGAATTATAGAGAAAGAGGTGGAACAGTAATAAATGAAGAGAAATAAAGAAAATACAAAGTAATAATATGAACGCTTTATTTAGTGTGAGAAATATTAACTGGTGCATCACAATGTTTACAAATAATTTCATGAATCATCTAAACCTAACTAACGTAATATATTTCAGAATGAAAAAACCCAAGTCGAAAGCTAATATGAAAATGTAACTAAAAACTATTAAAACTATTATTTTTGAAAATAAAAGGTGCATTTAATTATGCAGCAGTCAGAATTATTTAAAATCACATGATGTATTTCACAAAGTATGTATTGTAAAAACCACTATTCTTTTTTATTATTATCTAGGCTATCACACTAATGGGGGAGCACATTGTAATTTTCTATAATCAGGTCTATTCTTTTTTGTTTTGTGCTTCTAGTTTAAGTCGCAGAGATTCAGGCATGGCAGGTGGTGGAGGTCGTGGTAGGCGCAGAGCGACTTTCACACTGTCATAAATGAACCACTGCAAGGCAGTCAAAGTTCCGATCATGACGATACGAGGACCAAGACCCTTCCACAAACCTAAAATAGTTGATCATAAGGTAACACACGTATACTTCTGCAATTTTAAAGCATATCTTTTAATTTAAAATTCAATCAAAACTAGTGAGATGTAAACTAAACAAGATACTTAAGAAAATATAAAACGTATACACTTTACCTGCAAATCCAATCTCTTTGGTGATACTGACGACACCAACTCCAGGTTTTTGGTTCAATTTAGACACAAGAGTATCAGCAGGATGTGAAACTAAGGCGCAAAACACACCAGCTGAAAGAAATCAAAGCATCCGATGAAGAAATTTACTTTTAAACCAGCATTAACGTTGATTGGAAGTAAAATAGATTAATTATAGAATATTTTATCCTAGCTTGGTGAATATCAGAATTGCAAGGAAATTTATCAAATGCTTATCCAGCAGACCTGATACTGGTTGGATCCATGTGGGACAATATGTATAGTAATGAATGAAAAGGCGAACTACCGATATTTTTTAATAAAAGATCAGAAGCGAAGACAGTAATATTAGCAGCCTGCTCAATAAAAGCAGTGCTATATGTATGAAGCAAAAATAAATCAGCTTTAAAAGAAATATTAAAATCGATTATTTAACTATAAAAGAGAAGATTAATGCAGAAAATTAACCTGTTCTAGTTACTAGCCAGAGCCGTAAGAGATTATTACAAAATAAATTGTTTCTAACATAAATATACAAATTCAATTCAGATAGTCTGACTCTCCATGAAAATGTTCGTTTCATATGCATTATAAAAATTATTTTATCTAAATATTCTGACCTTTGCATTGAGATAACATAAATTAAATGATAGCATTCAATCAATTCGTATTAACTATCTTAACGTATTAACATGTCTAACAAGATTTAATTAGTAAACTCCTAGTCTTACTAAACTTTTTATTAAGATTCATATAGACAGCGGATAGATTCGGTTATCATTTTAGTGAATGATATCTTAAATTTATCAAGGTACATACGGAGATATTACAATACTTACCTCTGTGGATGGTAGTCTCTTTCCAATCTGATACTATAACTTTTTATCATTTTACAGAATTATTGCCTACTTACCAATATACCCTGCAGCAAAAGTTACACTCAACTGATATGATTTGGGGCACTGGTCTCTTGGTATAGGCACAACATACTTATACAAAGCTTCAACAGTCCGTTCAAAACAAGCAAACTTCATCATTGTATAGGGAATTTGTCTTCCCCACAAAGGACCAATTCCTTTGTATAATCCTGTTACACCTTCTTCTGCCATTATTTTCGGTAATCCTTCTCGTAGAGTATTAGCCCAGCCTGGTTGAGTCTGAATTCTCACTTTCACAGCTTCCATAGGGCACAAAAGAATATCAGCAAAAAACTCAGCACTAGCACTGGAAATCAAGTAAAGTGAGGTACGCCACAAAAATGTATTTTCCTAAAAAAAGTAGATTATTTTTTGGATGTAATCATAATTATATTAGACCATGAAAATATTTCAAGTAATATAAAATTACCTCTCCAAGCATTCCTGAGTACATATTCTTGAAAACTTCATAGAAACCGAATTTTCCTAAACCTTGCATTGAATAACCAATTAGTGTTGGCGACCACCCTTTTGCTAAACCTCTAACACCATCTTCAGCAACAGTGATTTTAAAACCTTTCACAATATTGCCATATTTTTCAGCATTAGTCTGCAAACGACATTTGACTAAATCCAAAGGAACAACAGCAGTGTGAGTTAAACCACAACTGAGTACACCTCCAAACCCACAGTAAGCATAGTATTGTGCACTACCAAATTCACAACTGTTACCACTCATTTCTAAAAATATATTTATATTTAAGTTTTCAGATTAGATTATCAGAAACTCAACAAAGAAAATCATAATTTTCAGTTTGGCTACTTATTTAGCTGATAGTATCAATGTACAACTAAAACTATAAAATATTGCTTTCAGTCACCAAATAGGCATCTATTGAATAAATTTAATTTGAAATAAACATATAAATTGTTTACAAATTCATATAAAAATGTCATTTTTGTTACTAAATGTGTAATCCAGTCAAACAATGGATATGGACTTTTAGATTTTGAGACCACTTGATAAGAAATCTATTTTATTGTTTCAGGCAAAATAATTATGGAAAAGAAACAGTTTATCATTAGTATATGGATAAAAGTAATATCCTACTGCACTAGCTTTACATAACTATTAAGAATGATAAGATACTGCATTCAAAATGCATAGGATTTTAAATTTATTAAAACAAATTAATATGTAATAAGTGTATTTGAAAGCATAATATCTAATGAATAAAAACTAAACTCCCTTCATTATGAAAAAGAGCAATAGAAAGATTTATTTCTTGAAAACTAAAGGTAGGTATTATTTTGTGAATGATTCATAGCAAAAAGATTTGTTGGGAAAATATTAATTGAAGGGAGTATGGGCTTTTAAAACAAGAAGGGAATAAAGACTCTTTTATTACATTGATCCTCTTTAACTACTTTGAATCATTTCTGCAAACTTGGCAGAAAATTCATTTAAATTCTATGGAAATTTAATATACCTATCACTGCAATGATATCAGGTATTTAAGGGTCATGGGATGTGATTAGCAACTTTTGAAAAACCCGGAAAATGGGGGGAGTTAGGGGGACTCCACCATTCTGAACCCCCATTTTTCAGATGTTTCACTTCCAAAAACCCGGAAGAATCACATCCCTGAAGGGTGCATTAACAAATCAAATTAAAGGAATCTGAGGGTTACTTTATCAGTCCATTATGGATTGAGTTACAAATCTTGGCTTGAATGAATCAATGAGTATTGCATTTGAAACAGATTTTAAAAGTATTGATGATAATCTGAATCCTAAATAAATTAGACTATAAATATAAAGCATTTTCAGCAGCAATCATTGAGCAAAATAGATTTAGAAATCTTTGATCTTGCTGAATCTACTGACTAATCTGAACTAAATCCTTAAGGCTTGATAATTCCTTAATCTAGGGTTGTTATGAAGTTGTTATAGTCTATAAATTATTGTGCAAACATTTGATCATGAATCTGCTAAAAAAGTAACACATGTGTATCATGGCAAAACATGTCATGAACAATGTCATTTATAATATACTAAAGTCACAATTTAAGCAGCATGTGGTGAATTTCAGGGTTGCCACACTTATAAGAACATCATTTAACCATTAAACATTGTTATTTATAGATATATATAAATAGAGAGTTCTTAAAAATTAGACTACCATATGTGCAGCAGTTCACCTGGCAGTTGATGCCCTTGGGGCATGTGGAAATCAGGAGCATCTGTCAAATAAGAAATATAGAAGTATAAAAAGAACTAGCTGAAGGCAAATTTTTAGACACAGCACCCTTCTTAGAATTAGGTACTTTTCCAGGATTTTTACTGTTGAAGTGATTTTCCAGGTTGGGAATTTATATTGTCAAATTTAATGATTTGTGGCAACCCTGGAATTTGGTGCTAGTACAGTTTATAAATACATAGTTGGAACAAGGTTGCAATAATATATTAGCAATATATCATATCCTAAAATCACTTTGTATAAATAAGACATAAAAATGATTTTATTTTTAAAATTTATAATATATTAAAATGAAAACTCGTGTGAACCTAATAAACCACCCAATAAATACTTACATGAATGATTTTCATCAATTTTTATATTTATGCTAAAATTAGTAGTTATTTTATTAGATGTATCTCAGTCAATTCAAATTAATAATAGCACAATATTAAACATTGTAATGTAAAAGATAGTAAAAATTGCACAATTCAAAGAAGGTTAAACCAACATTTCAAAATCTGTAATACTTATAGTATCATTAAACTGGAAGGAATAAATCACAATTAGTAATAATAACACATATAAGAAAAATATTTGTATACTCGGTACTATGAAGTAACTATAAGACAACACTGTTGAATAGAAAGTGAAACAAAATCAAAATAAAGTTTGATTCACTTAAAACGTATATAGTGACATTTTTTATAAACAAACATCTAAAAAAATGTAAAAAAGAGATAACAAAGTCACAAAATTAAATAAGGGATGGATTTTAATGTCTGACTGTCAAAGAAAGCTCTAAAGCAATATTTGCAACACACAATATTTCCTGCAATATTGCTGGTCTGAGTTTGTACTAATGTACCTGTAAACGTACATTAAGTTTGTAACATATATAAACAATAAGTAATTAAGTCAGCGTTCCTCAAGGTGCTATAATTTCTCCAGCCATATCTTAAATAAGTAAGTAAGTAAGTAAGTAAGTAAGTAAGTAGGATGTTTATTTTCTTCAAATAGGAAACAAAAATATGAACGGTTTAAATGAATTAATAATAGTTTCTTTTCATGAGATTCATGAATTACATACCCGATATTCAGAGGTAGAAAAAATTAACCAGTTCAAATGGAATAACATTAAACACCATAATAGTAAGACTCATCATAATATGCTTATACCTCTAATAGCACAGTTACTGACCTAAATTACAAATATTCGCATGACATCAAACCAAAGGACTATAACATGTGAATCATTCACGTGTAGTCCAGCTCGCATCAAACTTGAAAATTCGATAATTACGATAACTACGTATCTAATAAACTGTAACCTGAACCGAGCACGCATAATTGTCAGTCTTAACAGTCTCTTCCAAGTCTACAATGCTTTGATACAACCAGGCTCCCCTACGATGAACTAACTTTAGCGCAAACTTGACTTTAGAGTCGATAGTCTAGAGCAAATGAAATAACGAGTTAGGATGGAGATTGAATCAGCAATATTGATTGCTTGAAATATACCTATTGTGCATCGTGCGATAAAGATTAAAATTGTTTGATAAGTGTCGCGCTAAATTAAAGTCGCTCTTGCAGTATCGTCAAATAATTTGAAGAAGTCATAATGCCATCAGTGATTAAAGGATTGATTATCACATAGATAATAGTTTTCAAGTATACCTACCTAAGTAAAATAGGGTCTTTAGAAATCGTCTTTTATCACATGAAAAACTTATTCTCAATTTGCTGCAAAAGCGCGATCATAAAATTTGAGTTTGCAACCAAACAATTTGATAAATACAGACTGCGTTGCTACATTCAGTTTTAAAAACAAATACTTTACATTTTAAAACAAAGATTTCTTATTTATATAATCGTTTCGTATTATTGAAATCAAGTATATAATAGAGAATATATTTCATGGGATGAAATACTGAGATTTAAGCAAATAAATTCCTTTTTACATTTATTGAGCTTTATCCGGCTCAATATACCACCTTTAACACTTTTAGATTTAAATGTCGAATTGAACTGTGTGTTGCTGAATCGAACACTTGATTGAAATTGTAAATAACAACTAAGTGCTCCATTTTCCTTATGAAGAGCACAAATATTGGCAGAGAAAACAGAAAATATTTCATCACATATTCACGATTTATAGATTAAAGCATGTGATAACGTTTAAATTAATTTTTTCTAAAACAACATTCAGAGATTTGTTTTATTATTAAAAAAATAAACCCTGAAATTCAAATATCTTTTGCTATTTGAGTTGATTTGTTTTCATAATTCCAAGTTAAAAAAAAAACTACATACAATTTTGGAATATTAAAATTTCTATCTATAGAATATAATATTCAATTTATTATTTTAGAATGAAATTTATTTAATTTATAATTGTTTAAAACAGTTTTATTATAAATACAAGATAATAAATTATAAATATATTTATTTGAAGAAGATCATTTTGAGAACCTTTTGGGATCTCTCAATGATCCTATCGTTCGGCCAGGGTTCCTGTCCAGGAGTCTTGGCGGGATTATAAGGATGCTAATGGGATTCCTGATGACGGAACGATCTTGTAGTATAATTCGCGCAACGGCGACAATATATAAATAAATGATATGACTAAATTTGATTACAATTTTTAAATAACAAATTGAAAAAACATTCCAGTTGATTCCAGGTTGTGATCAGGTTGTGATCAAGTGCAATTAATATAGGTACATAGTAAAACAAACACAGATCTAAGAAAGTTAAATAATATTGAGAAATCATTACAAACAAATTGAGTAAGCTGAGTATAAAAAGCATTCGAAAAAGCTAAATGACGAAGTTAAATTTTCTGAATATTCAATGAAAGCACTTTGATAACATTTGCTTCTGTGTGTAAAAGAATTATTAATAAAAATGGTTTTGCTTGTTTGTTTCAGCTTCGTCTAGAAAAATCGTCATTGTATGAAGAGAGTAAAGATTGATCCACATATTCAAGATAATTGTCTATTTCGACGGGATTAACATCCGGATACTTATTATAACTTTGCGAATGATATATTTTGTCATCCATTTCTACGTTTCTACCTGTTAACGCTTTCTCTTTTTTAACCAAGTCAACCTTGGCATGCCTGTAAACACCACGGTTACGCATTACATTCAGAATGATCATGTCGCAAATAACAGTAGCTACACCCAAAAGTCCTATACCTGATCCAAT
>JAYMFX010119326.1:1946-12647 GCA_036784945.1 Monocelis spectator | reverse complement strand
AGGGAGTGCATAGATATGTGATGGAGGGAGGGAGTGCATAGATATGTGATGGAGGGAGGGAGTGCATAGATATGTGATAGAGGAAGGGAGTGCATAGATATGTGATGGAGGGAGGGAGTGCATAGATATGTGATAGAGGAAGGGAGTGCATAGATATGTGATGGAGGGAGGGAGTGCATAGATATGTGATGGAGGGAGGGAGTGCATAGATATGTGATGGAGGTAGTTCATAGATATATATAGATAAATGTACTTGTCATAAAATTCGGGCATGTCTTCATAGAGTTGCTGAGAATCTTCTTTATAATCGTTGTAAATTTCGGTAAGTTCGTCGTATACCTTTAAAATGCATAAATTTAAATACTTACATAAACGCATTTAGAAAATGGTGGACATTAAATATCGGCATAAAGCAATTAACTATGAATTCGATCAAATAGAGATTGATCTCATTTATCTCATACATATGTAGATATTCGATGCAATCGATAATTATAGAAATTGACACTGATTAATAGATATTTCATAAGATTTCATTTCGTTTGTACCTACTTGTCTGTATTTTACATTATCTCGTTTTTTAGATGTTTTCATTGTATCAAATGTTCTCTTGATAGCGTCATATCTAATTCGTTTCTTTTCATGCTGAGACATCTTCTCCTGAAAACAATATCCATTATTCAATAGAATACGAGACAATTAGTGGTCGAGATATTCTTTACGGTACTGCGATATTGAGAACAGTACAATAAGTCACCTTCATTTCAGCGAATCCCTCCATATACCTGTCCAGTGATGAGACGCAGTTCTTCAGATTAGTCACGTGAGATATAAGTGTGAGATTCATTTTCTAGAATAATTAAGAACAAAATTATGAACCTTCGTGTGATTTGCAGCTACTCATTTTCATTGTGTAAGCTTACATCAGAAGTTTGAGCAATCGAGATTCTGGACTGCCAAGAATTATCAAAAAGTTTCAAAATAGAGGCCTGAAACTTTTGATTTGTTTCATCCATTGCTACATAAAAAAAATTATAGAATCGGATAATATTTGTGACTTATATCAACATATCCATTTTAAAGATGAAAATATCATACTCTTCAAACGGGCAATATATTTTTCCAATTGGCGACGAAATTTGGTAGCAGAATCCTAAAAATATTTTTTACAGATGATCTTAAAATATTAAATAATTTTTTAAAAGTTATTTTAAAAACTTTGAATACAGCCTTTTGTATGAACACGAAACATCAGAAATAACTTGACTTACATATTGGACCAAATAGTTTTGCTTGCAATAGTCCATGAAATCATCTTTAGTACCTTCAGAGGGCTTTAAATTTTGAATAATCTAAAACATATACAAACTTTTATGAAATCTATGTTTATGAAATTAATCAATGAAATTGTTTTACAGATTTTTCTAAACTATGTACAATCAAGCTAAAATTACAATATCAGGATTTGAAAAATTAAAAAAATAATTATCACAGTCTGTTAACAAAGATTCTGATCATAAATTATAAAGTTTTCATTTCATAAGACGGAGCAGAAAAATGTTTTTATTATAATAAAGCTTCATATCTTTATGTTAATAGACTGTAGCTAATGTTTAATTAAAGACAGTAATATCTGATATAGTATATAATATATATTCGATTCATTGGTAATTAAACTTTGAAATTGGCCTAGTTCACTTGTCAACATGTGTAATCAAAAAATGACTGAATTAGAATTGGGATTAGATATATTAGGTTTCTAAGATATATTAGGTTTCTAAGATATATTATGACAGCAATTGTAAAAAGTGAAATGTATTTAGTGGCTTACAGACTCTTTGGTTTCACGTACTGTTCTTTTAAGTGTAAAGGTGTTTTTACCTGAAATAAACAACTTCTATCATTTAATATTAGAAACTATATCATGGTAAAACCTGTAATGTGGCGAATCTTCATGTAAATTTTAAAGTTTGCCTGAAATTTTTAGCAGCCAATGAAAATGGGGAGAATCAACCCAGAACCCTCCTCTGAATGAAAAGTTGATGGGGGCACTCCCCCAATATATTGCACATAAGTTATAAGATTGACAGTATAATTTATATTCAATACATTTTACTATTTGACACATCTTATGATCTCAGAAATGTGTGCAAAAAATGAGATGCAAAACATATTTTTAAAAGCAAACATATTCAATTACTATAGCTATTGCACTCTCGGGCATTGTGGGACAATTTATTGCAAAGACATGCAAATTTCATTTCTAAATCTATGGAAACTCTACTATGTATAAGATGGTACCATAGCATAGCACAGATATCCATTGTACTACAATCATATTTGTTACAGTACTGTGTGGGTGAATATATATGTGCTGCTTTTATATGGCCTTAACTATGCAATGATATTTGGTATCACAGGGTGCATTAACAAATAAAATCCCATAGATTTGGAGGGTCACTTTAACAGTCACTTACTATAGTAGTAAAATACTATAGATATCATTTAGTGGCGAGTAATTATAGTTCTAACAATATCTGTATTCAAAATGACCATGGAAATTCATTAACTTTATCATAGAGATTGGATGGTATTAGATCTCTATGACTTTTACAATTTGAAGACAACAATATTAGTTTTTAAATTACTGTTTCATGGAAATTCCCTTGCTGAAACCAATTTTCTGTGTGGGTTTTATCATATAAAAACAGACCAATGCAAAATATTATATTAGCATTCTGAGCTATAAAAGCTCAAAATATGGCTACACTCTTTGAAAATATTTTACATACCCCTTTTGGTAAATGCTACATTTGCCACTGATTTAGAACATTTTGAGAATTTAATTATCATACAGAACTATTTTAAATTCTTTGTTTGTAATAATAAAATATAGTTATCATTTGAATAAATTTCATGATTTGTATTTGTTAAATCTGAAAATGCTTTTATAGGATATTCTGAATTTGCATTGAAAATTATTTAGAAATCTTCTTTCTGAGGTAATTTTGGCTATGATTGATTTTTTAATTACGAATATTTTTAATAAGGAATATTGATAATCTTAAAAAATATAATATCCCATCTGAATAGCAACCATCACCAATAACAATAAAATTAATTTCAAAAACATACATTGTCACACAGATACATCATAATTAACTGGATACACAAGCTTCATTTTTCTGAGTTTACACTCCAGACAAAAAATAACTTAGGGCTTTAAATTAAGGTAAATGCTACCTTATATTTATTGGGGTTACATTTTATGATTCTAATATAGGTAATGCTCATGAATGTCTTAAGATTTCTAATTATACAGTTTGTTACACACCAATATGAGTTAAAATGAATTTACTTAGGGGCAGGTGCACTCTGGATATATCCAGATAAATTGATAGAAAATGAAATGTGGATGGATACAGAATTATTCATATCATTTTAGGATATAAAAAGCAAGAAGAAACAATATGCTTTAGAAACGATTATAGTTTTATAAGAGAATAGAATTTATAAAGAACGAATTAGAAATAGTCCATTCTAATTATATTAAGGTACCGGTTTCAATTTTAGAATCCATTTTTAAACTCTCTGTTACTTCCAGAATTTCGAATTTGAAAACAAATATAATTACTACAGTAAAATATATAAAACAATTATTCTTTATAAATAAAATTTAACATTAGAATTATCATATTTCTTTATCTAAATTAAATCATATCGAAACAATACGAAATTAAGGGCCAATTCATAAATTAAAGAACGACACATTCGTACGTACAAATGTAACTTTGTATGCTTAATATTTTAATTATTCTTACAAATTGTACAGTTTTGAAAAGATAGATTTGGAGGAATCATGAGTATTCAAAATCCATAATTGAAGCAAATTCACATTATAAATTCAATTAATCTCTGTCGTACGTACGAAATTAAAATCAAAACAGAGTCGTTCTTTAATTTATGAATTGGCCCTAAATAATCTATTTTGCGGGAATCATCATATTTTCACAAACTACTCAGTAGGCGATTGTAGATTTCCTATTTTCAGCAGTGCATTAAATTTTTCAACCAAAAACTAAAAGCGCTTGACAGATGTACCAATGTCGATGAATAGAATACTTTATTATTACCATTATTTTATTCCGAGAATGTGAGTGTTTCTTACATACACATTTCCACTAATTCGATACGTATATAGTATCCACTTTAACTCCTGCGGCTAAGGCCTTTTCAGTTTAATAAATTTGCACCCCTTACAAAAAAAATATGAAGGTACTTCTATTAACATGTCCTATTACTTCAATTTAATATCGGATGCAAAGCGCATTTCAATTCTGTGAAAGTGCCTAAGAAAGTTTAATCCAACTAGTCTATTAAAAAGTCGGTCTATATTAAAACTGAGAAGAGCTCCATTACAATAAGTTTATTTTACAGAATAACAAATCAGGATTACATTTATTCATAACCATAAGAGTTTAGAATAGCTTGGTAGGGGGCGATTTTGTTTTTAGCATCTACTTTCGCTTGTCTTTTCAATTTGCGTTCTCTAACAACTTTGTTGTAATAAACTTCACTCTTGGCTTTCCTTTTTCTCTCCAGAGCATTGATCACGCGTGAATACTTCCATCCTACTTCATGAGACAGACGGCCCAGAACGCAATACTAAAAGTTTTTTAAAATTAATAATACATAAAGGCTGGATTAGGTGGGGGAAAAACAATTACAAACAATCATGCGTGATAAACTAATACAAGTGGTGGAATAAAGTATGTTTAGAGTTCTCCCTTTCAATTTATAGATTCATTCAGTCACAATCGAGTGGTTTTAAAATTAAAACTAGCAAGTTTTGTTGACTGAAAAACGTTTTACAACAGCTCGAACAGGAAAATCTTTACAAAGTATATACATTTACAATCATCATTATCTAGAAAAAGTTGTTGAGAACTACTTTCAAGATATTATATTTAACGAACTTTTTCGAATTAAGCGAGGTGCCCCTATAAGAAGGAAAATCATTCTGACTACAGTAAAAAAATAGTCATCTTACTTTTCTGCCAGGTTTCAATTTCATCACACGAAGGGCTGCAGGAACTACCATTCGTTTCTTTTTGTCATAAGGTGCAGGAATACCTTCAAATACCTTCATACGGTCGAGAGCATCTCTACCACGTGCCAATTTATGTGGCAGCATACCTCTTACAACACGCCAGAAGATCTTAGCTGGAGCGCGGAAGTGGTAGGGACCTTTCTTTGGATTAGTATTCATGCGCTTTTTCAAGAAGGACAAGTACTTCACTAAATATAGATAAAATAAATAAATAAGCAATCAGTTGAAATATATAAACTGAACTGTTTAATTATAAAGCCTTGAATTTACACTGGAATAGAGACATTCTTATGAATTATATATAAGTGAAGTCACATAAAAATACTAAAAGATAAAAAATAACAAGGATTTCCATAAAAATTTTGTCAGAGAACCTTTTAAACTTGCTGCAAATTGTATCAGATACAAACAACCCATTTTAACTAATAAGACTACATAAATCTGAATTTTTCAGGAGCTTTCAAGTTGTAGTAGATTTATATTTCACAACAAAATAGATAAGCATTGAATTTGAATATTCATACATAGAATAATTACTACTTTTGTCATAAATTGTATCTAGAAGTGTATACATTAGACATCAGCTTACATTTGTTTCTGTAGAAAGATCCTGAAATGTTAATCATCTCAGCACGTACAATGACAACCTTTTGACCTTGAAGGGTAGTCTTTGCCACAATTGAGGCCAAACGACCCAAGAGGTGAGCCCTCGCATCAATAATTATTGGCTAAAATGTAGAATAAAATACTTTACAAATAAGGAATTCAAATAAATAGATACATACAAGAAGCATGAAAAAATGCATTAGTATACTCATAAAAGGACAAGTATAATATATATAATGCAGCCATATTGATGTCAATTTCTATAATCAACAGAGCAATATTTCTTTGTGCTTAATTGATCACAGTTTGTTTAGCAAACAAACCCTTCAATTATTTTATGTCTAAGCCAATGATTATTAAAAAACATTTATATTCCCTTATATATCACTGTACTACTAGAAGCAGGTAAATCTTTAAACAGCATGTTCAATATTAGTAAGTAAACTATCGCTGAAATCAACTAATAGATTGATTGCATTCAGTGTAAAGCAGCACACTATTAGCCCAATTCTGATTAAATGTATATATCTTGCAATTACTGAATATATCTACTTAGCTTAACAGATTAATTAAGCAAATATAATAGTTCACAGCATACACACATGCAACAGATAATCCAAATAAAGTGACAAATTAACTCGGTTATCCAATGAAATTATGTACATTTTTATGTTCTGTTTATAACAATATGATCATTTATTAAAATAAAACATTTTCGATTCTTTATTGATATTGTTTTTATTATTTGCTAGAATACAACTGGAAGGGAACAGGTGAACTTGTACCTACCTAGGAGAAGGCATACCTTTATACAGAGCAGAATCCATAAATTCAGTTGCTATTTTTTAAATAGACATTTAAGAACCTTCAATTTATTTAGACACTACTACAAATAATATATGTATAATTTTCACATTTAAAGTGATTAGCTTTGGAAAATGTGTTTTAATAAAAAAACAGAACTAAACTCAAATTGGTCCCAATATTGTAATGTGTAATTAATGGGTTAAAGAATCTTTTGAATGTAAAAACCTATAAATATTGGAAAATATTAATTTATAGAGGTGATCCTAGTACAAATTTTTACTGAGTTCCTTTAAAATGTGCATAAATATACTTCCTTTGCAAATTATCAAATTTCATTGCTAAGAGAGATAATTCAAAATTGGGTTGGTTGGAAGCTTTCAACATACATATATAATTAGAGTTGTTCTTGAATAATAATAAAATAACCAGTAATTTACTGTCCATGGTATGCACTGAATTATTTTGATTGAATAAACTGATGAAGTTAGTGCACACCTATAGTTATACAGTAAATAAAAGCAAATTGCTTAAAAGGTATATTTTTTTTGTCACATTCAGTTCTTGTATCTTCAACTATATTTTATATCATGATACAGTAAAATATAGCTAAGAAAAGAACTGTTTTTAAAAATAAATTTATTATCCATGTAATGCAAAAGCTTGTATGAGAATTTACACTTCAGTAACATGTATAATGAAAAAATTGGGAACATTTAACAATGTAAACGTTTTCAAAAACACACAATGCAAATTAAATATAAATACATTCAAATTTGAAACATTTATTGTATATCAAGATAATGTTTAATTAAATGTAACGAATACAATATATGCTTAAAGCAAAATAAATATTTATTATACCTTGTTTTGTAACCCCATCACGCGAATTGTAAGCCTTTTCCTATAATAGCGCTTGATGCAGTAATTTAGTAATTTTAAACAAACTATATTGTTGTTATTATTTATATAAAAAATTATAAAGTAAAAGCTGCAGGCTAAAAGCGGAATAGAATAACTTTAATTATGCAAACATGATTAGGTTACATCCTAAACATTTAAATCCTCATTGGAATATAATTTTGTTCATTTTATATTCACGGAGAAGACAAGATTTAAGAATAGGTAACTGTTTAAATCGTAACATTTTAAAATTTATCACTTTTAAAATTTTTATAAATTATAGTTTTATAAATAAAATTTTAAAAAATTCTGATAAAATAAATTCACTGTATCAAATGAAATGAAACGTTGAAAATGATTGTTCCTTGTTAATTTCCCATATTAACTTTTCCCAAAATTGTATTCCTTTAGTTGTCGCTTGCTCTGTCTTTGAGAAAATGTTTTAGGTCATTTTGTGTGTTTAACAGTGTAAGCCATTTGATAGGTCAGTTAGTATTGTTTTTCAGTATTTCAGTTACGCTGCGGTGGAATTAATGATATCAAAGCAGTGACTGTTGATCTGGTTTTAAGGAATCCGATGTTATTTGTTTGAAACATCGAATTAATTTATGTTTATAACGTATTTACATAAAGCATTTTGCGTTTACACTTCATATTCTACAATTCTACCTAAACCATTTTATGTATACCTACAACTATATATTTTTTGACATAATCATATGTATATAAGGCATAGATACCTATAGCCTATTTTAAATTTACATGGAACTTAAATTTCTATTTATGACTTGGTATAATATTTTCCCTTCCCTTTTAACTAACAAATTCATAAATAGTATTATATTTAAAAAATAAAACATTTTAACAATTATTGCATAATTTTCTATAAAACATTAAAATATTTTATTATAAATTATGGATTTTGAATAAATTTGACCATCTAAATTTATTTAAATATATAATACTGGCAGTTATAATTGTCATATAAGTTATAATATATTGAATGAGAAATTTAGAGTCACTGAAATCAATGGCAGGCGCAGACAATATTTACACTATCTTGAAAGATAAAAAGGATTGGAATTCTTAATTGATGGAAAAATATAGAAGGCAGAGCATCCTGGGGCTCACAAACATTCTATCGAGTGGTACCTTCTCCTGTCGGTATTGCTGGAAGTGGTTTCGATGTTCGACTACTGTAGAAGTTAGGAAATATATTCCCCAAATTTTGATTTGAGGCCATATAAGTAGGATTCCCGTAGCCTTCCGAAGTGGACATCTTACCAGTGACAGTGTAAACTTGAGTTCGTGCCAATATGTCTTGAGATATACGCCGCTTAACTTTATTTTCATGAATTGTTTTCTTTGAAATGTTTTCTTCATGTGTGTTAGTTTTTGAAAGGTAAACTATTATTGTAATGATGATGATGATAACAATTACAAGCCCAATCACAACACCAATGATGATAATCGTATTATCTAAAAATTATGCAGAATTGGGTTACTAAATCATATAGTAATATTTAAAATAAGTGACTATAACTACAAGTTATGAAAAGTTAATACAGAACCCATTTTAATAGGTCAAAGCTGATTTAAATCATCAAGTCGTATGTATTGTAATTAATTATACCTGGAGTTCCTTCCAAATCTAAAATTTGAAAATCACACTATCACAATAAATACAAATATATGATGAAAAATAGTGAAAAAATATCTGTAAAAAATTATTACTTGGTTGAATTGTAGTGGGCTGGTTGTTTGTTTCACCCATAGTACCTTTAACTGAAATTTAGAATGATTTTATCACGATGAATAATGACTATCCAAATAGAAATTTGGAGAAAATGAAATTCTAATTATTTCCTTACTAAAAGCATATAGAAAGAAATAAATTTACTTTTGCAGTAATTGGCATTTTCACTGCCTCCGCAACACTCCGGACAGGATGTTTCACACGTTGGTCCAGAAAATCCTGGCAGACAATCACAATTCCCAAAATTGTTGCATTGTCCACCATTTTGACAATTACAAGTGACTTTTTGCATCTGGACGAGTGGTATACATTCAGAATTAAGACAAACCTAAAAATTGCCAATCATAACAACAACTTCCTCATTAATTCGGACACTTTTTTGTCTCTTTACCTTCTCTATGAAACAACCCAATCAGACAACTATTGATTTTGTGCGTGCCTGTTGATGTATTGGATTGGCAAATTAAACATTTAGAAGTGAGAGATCGTAGATATTCGATAAATTCCTACAACTGCTATTCATTTTGTAAAGCTTCATTCTACTAAAAATGATTTGACATTATTTTCTCAGAATTGAAACAAAATAATTACTATAATAAGAATTTTAATAAATTTCATTAATCCTATAGCCTAATCTATTTATAGACTTGCCTAGTTAGGGAATTCCGCGTTTTATTGATTTTTGTGGTAGAAAATTCGAATTATTGTGTGAACTGCAGACACTGAATTGATTACTCAATTCTTTTGTATTGTAGTAGAATTTTATGAAAAAAGAATCAAAGCCTTTTTCTACAGCTAAATAATCCCTCTTTAAAATGTGATAACGCCATATGAAAATTGATTTAACAGTCTCCAAGCCGCCTATATATAACAAGCACAAAATTATTCCCTTATGAGTTGAAAAACATAGGAAGAAAAAATATGGACTTATAAAGATAGACATTTCGATTAATTTCGAAATGTGTGGTTTAAAGTAAACAAAAAGTTGAATAATATTGAGGATTTGTGAAATAAATCAGTGAAGAATCGACTCGGTAAATCAAGGGTCATGCTCTGGTACATCAACGTATTTTCATTTGTTAGATTAAAGTAACGAATGTTTATGTGAAGAATTATCTGGGGATTGGTGCTTTTTCACTTTTCTATATGAATAATAAATTAGGAAAATCATTTTCAAAATTCCGCTATACAGTAAACTTTTATTGAATATAAAATCAAACAAAGAATGATTTAACATTCACCCAAGGACTTCTGTTATTATTAATGGAAGTCCTTGCATTCACCATACAATATATTAAAATTGAATGTTTATTCTTTTAAATTCAAAATTTTAAGTAACATACTATTAACACAGGTAGATAATCGAGAGGAAACTGTATCAGAGATATCTATACATAGAGATTTAGTGGCGGATAATCGAGAGGAAACTGTATCAGAGATATCCGTACATAGAGATTTAGTGGCGGATAATCGAGAGGAAACTGTATCAGAGATATCCATACATAGAGATTTAGTGGCGGAT
>JAYMFX010119215.1:0-12650 GCA_036784945.1 Monocelis spectator | reverse complement strand
CAGATTTGCTTCACAGCTGTTGTAAGATCGTTTGTTGTTTCATTAAGACCTTCTGCAACTCCAAATATGATGAGATTCTCTTTCTTCTTTTCTATTTGGAAGAGTTATATCCCAATTATTCAATTATTATTATGATGAAAGATTCGTATCTAGAAAGGTAGACATCATGGTAGGTGTATTTTTTATTGTAATATGGTAAATAAAAAAATATTTAACCAAAGTATCTGTGACGAAGCATCATCAGAGTGGAGAGAATAATGAAATAAAACAGTAGTAGAGTACATTATTTCTTTGACTGATTAAGTAAATTTTTATTCAATAGGATACACTTTTACATTTAATTAAATAATGCTATAAGCCTCCACGAGGTCGTCCGAAAATAATCAATCGGCAAGCGCCCACCGCCCAATTTCTCTCAGTCCAAGTAGAAGCGCGACCCGAACTCCAGCAAACGCTCAAATCTAAAAACCAAAAATCACAAATATTTCTAATCCACAAAGATTGTTTTTGCATTACCCTACTTTCAAAAATAAGTAGTAGAGTATGATGCAGCCAATTCAATAAAATAGAATAAAAAACATATTCGGTATGATTACATTATGTATAATAAATAACATAAGTCAATTTCACAGATAATATTTATGAAAACATATGATAATTAAATAATTGTTTGTTATTATTAGGCTGATCCGTAAAAAATGTCCTATATTTACTGATGATCAATGATTCCTAAGGATACTTGGGTTTCTGTACATACTTCAAAGAATCTTGGAAGTGCCTGGAAGTGACTAGGGAATCCTGGAAGTGCCTAAGGAATCCTGAAAGATCTTGCAGGATTCAAACAGCAGAGAAGCTGTGATTGGCCCAACACATCAGGTAAAAGAATTCATCCTGGGTCACCGCGTTAATCAGGATGAATTCTCTCGCCTGATGTTTTGAGTCAATCACAGCTCAGTATTTCATATCGAATTGTCAGACAAAAGTATAATGCATGAGGCATAGAGTTAGGTAAACTATCCAGAATTATACATAGTTTAAGATTAAGGTGGTCTTAATGTCTACACGAATTGGTTATATAGATGGCTCACCTCTCCTGCATAATTCTCCATATATAAACTATTTATATATGGTTTATATATTACTATTAAACTCCATATATCTCCACTATTCTTGGATAAACAACTGCTTTATATGATACAGCCTAGATACTTATAGTAGCTATGAGTTAATCCGAAATCATCAGACAATTATAAATGATTGTGGCACTATACAAAATGACCTAGAGAAAGTATACGAATCAAATGTTTGATTGAGTGAGCATTGATCCTCTATATGTTAAGATTAGTATATAGATCATCACACAATTAACATTCATCACTGCTGGTCGCAATCAAAGAAAGAAGACACAACAGTTATTTTTATTTAAGCAACTCTATAAAACTAAATTATTTTCCGCCTTCTTCCATAATTAAAATTGGGTTAACATACATATTAAAAATGTCAACTCAAGATTTCTTAATAGGCTTGAAAAAGTGTATTATACGCAATGTGGAGTAATTGGTTTTAGTCCTTGAGCAGTACAATTGGCCCAATCTCTCCCAGCTTCTTATTAATATTCAAAGTATCTTCACTTTTAAAATCATCAGAATGAACTTTGCTTCTGGCTTAAAGTCTTTCATTGTTTCTCCTTATTTCAACAACATAAATATACTTTTATAAATAATAACCTTCAAATATCCAGGTTCAATACTTCTATGGAACAAAAAAGAATACCCTACTTGGACTGAAGGCTATGGAACAACGCCCTTTGAAGCTTTGGACATTAGAAGATCCAGAGTGTCAGAGTTATTCTCTGAAAAAAAATAAAAAAACTTTAATTTAATTTGTATGTATTTTACTTATAAATTTAATTATTTTTTCTTTAAATCGTTTTTCTTTATTTTATTTTCCCTCATAATAATTGATTCTTTTTATAGTGTCTTATCACTTAATTTGCTCTTATTATTATTATTGTCCGACTCTTTGGGAGCTCTTTATGCTGTATCATATAGAAAGAACAGCCTTTTGCTTTTTCCTCCCCCAAAATTTGTGTTGTTTTTTTAATCTTTGTGACTTTGCTATCTCCCTTTTTGCTCGGCTGATGGTAAAATTTAATATATAACTTTATCGGATTTATTTTAATGTTTTGTTTTAAATCTTGATTATTAAAAATTTTTGATTTATTCATTTTCGCTTTTTTCCTAAAATTTATTTTAATTTTTTGTAATTCGAAACTTTTGGGTAATATCAATTATCTTAACACTGAATTCAATTAACACCGTTTACATATTTATATCAATAATTTAAATATCGATTTTTATATGTATATATACAATTAAATTCAGTGATCATAAGTGATCATCACAATAAAACCTATGGCATTTTTAGTTAACAGACAATTTGTATAGATTTAGATAATAATTTCCAGTAGGTAGATTAAGCTGTGCATTGATCTAAAAACTATCCCTTATTCAAGTAGGATATATGTAGGCGATTGTACCTACTCATTTATTCATTTTTTGAATAGGTGCTACTAAAATATGACTGTACTTTTGTATATGGTTAATAAAAAGAAATATTATTTAGCTATGAATATAAATAGGAAAGATTTCATGCTGCTTTAATAAAAACCATAACTTGTTTAACATTTAGAAAATAATTTATTTGTCTCTTTGTTTTTTATAATAACTCAAAAATATAGGTACTCGTACTCATCAAATGGAAAAATTCCAATTATCTTAATCACATCAAAATTAATTTTACACAAAATTCTCCAATATTCTACACATTGATAATTGTGAAATTAGAAGAATCAAATAATAATCAACATCCGCTATCTAAAACTTTTTTTACAGATCAGGGATGTGATTCTTCTGGGTTTTTGGATGTGGAAACATTCAAAAAATGGGGGGTTTGGAATGACAAAGCCCCCCTAACCCCCCATTTTCCGGGTTTTTCAAAAGTTGCTATTCACATCCCTGAAAGATCAAGTTTGTGATTTAATAAGAAAAGTTCTAAAATATCTTCCATTCTTAAAATAAAATGTCAAATAGAATTATGTTTAATATACCTATTAGTATTTACCTACTATTTTAACTACTAGATACCTATGCATATTACCTATATAGATAATAAATACCTAATTACCTATTTGCTTTATTTAATTTTTATATTTTTTAAATTATGGATGTAGTTATTAATTTCTTTTTTATTTATAAAATCATTCTTTAAGGAATAATTAGCTATAACTCTAACTACTTTTAATTTTATGTGAATTATTCTTAAGACCTACAATTCTGACCTCAATAAAGATAAAAAATACTATCGAGCAAATTAATACCTTTTCTAGGTCTTAAAGCTATTTCAGTTGTCTTAGACTAAGCCCTGTCTTAAGCCACATTCTGACCTCACCCACTTAATAAAATTATTAAATTACTTAAACTTGTTCATTGATTTTAGTGTATGATTATGAATTAGTTGGTCTATTTAACTTTAGTATTACATTTAATATAGAAATTTTAAGGTAAACTAACATGAACTTATACCTCTATAATATTTGATTACCTACTCAATAAATGTTCATTGCATGGATAATCTACAATCACCAGGCATGTAAATGTAGATTATGTACAATACAAACACTACAAATTAAAACATCAGCCCATATTAACAAATGGGTCAGCAAGTTATAAATGAAAATATTCAAATCTGATAGTTTGTTTACATAAGTTTATAGTAGGTAAATTAAGCATTCTGATTGGATTCTGATATCTATTTAGTCAAGATCTAATTATGTTAGAAAGAAGCAAGAGATTTATAGTATACAGTGTTGAGTTATGAACTCAATTTTTAGGTAGCATAAAAATTTAATAAAATAGGGGGATTTATAAAATTTACTTGGATACAGAACTTAAATCTGGACTATTAATTATTGCTCATTCAGTTTGAAACCATACTGTCCATATTTCTTTTGTAACCAATACTGAATTTACTTTAAATCATTTAAGCTAAGTTAATTAATTAGTATGCCTACAAAATGAAGAGTCTTAAGGTGAATATACACTACAAGATTTACTAAAAAACACTAATGTTTCAAGCTCAGATAACACTTCTAATTTCCAGTAATATTTTTTTAGTTGAAAAATGTCAAATGATCCTCCACCCTATTATCCTGCACAAGGATACCCTGTCAGTACAGCACCTAATGCTTATACTTACACTACAGGATATCCCGGTACACCTGGTCAACCTTACCCAGCTATGCCTGGCTCAGCCTACCCACCTATAACATCTGATAATTATACGCCCAATTATGGGGCAACAGCATCCACTACAACAGTAACCTTTCAACCCAATAATGTAGTATTTGTTGGTGGCTGTCCAGCTTGTCGAGTGAGTAAATTAATAATTCAAATTAATTGATAACATAATTGATATTCATCTTGTAGAAATTAATGTCCGTTTTATTACAGGGATGTTTTAGGAATATGTCTATTAAGAAATTCTGCTCTCTCCTTAACTATATTTAGCCTAAAGCTGTAATATTATCAGTTTGTATTTGAATCGACCATTATTTTTCTTGTTTAGGTTGGTATATTAGAAGAAGAGTTTACCCTTTGTGGTGTAATTTTGGCAATCTGTTTTTTCCCTCTGGGAATCCTGTGTTGTCTAGCAATGCGTCAAAGACGTTGCCCAAACTGTGGTGCAATATTTGGTTAAATCATTCTCTGATTTGCAAAAGTAATTCATTTCAAACTTGGTCATTGATTTTCTATTGTGATTTTTTACTTTTTTATATGAGTTCTGAATGCTGCACCATGCATAATTATCATCATTTTTATGAATCTTTCACCGTACCTCCTTTATTTTATTCGATTAATCATAATAATTTCAGTGTCTTTGAATTAATTTAATTTGTTGTTACTGATGCATATGTGTAAAGACAGTGAAACCCACTTGATATTTTTATACTATCTGGATGAATGTGCCCATTTGTATGCATATGCACGCACAATAACTAGACTAATAATTCTAGTCAGTCATACACCAAGTCTATAATTATATGCATATAATGTGAATTAGGCTTTTGTCTATAATGATGGGTTACATTTCATTGACCTCCTGTTTAATAATTATGCTATTAATTCTATTTGTTAAATAACATATTATTTAACAAACTTTTTATCTCGCAATCAAATTATGATTTTAAAATTAGAACCATCGAAGTTTCTATGTTCCTTACAGTATAATTGTGTGTAAATGAGTATTCAGTGGAGTTTCACTGTTCCTATATGTAACTATTCAAGATTGATTTAGAAAATGTATGCTGAATATTTCAGATAATTTGATTTTGTACATAATATTTTTCAAATAAGCACTTATTTTTTAATAAATATAATTTGACTCTACGTATTTGACTTTTGCAACAAAGCGTAAAACAGTAATTTCATATTCCGTAAGTTTAATAAAAAAAAGGAACTAACGTAATCTATACATCAGCCGTATGATGTTATGAATCATTGGATGTGATTCTTCCGTGTTTTTGGAGCTGAAAACACCCAAAAGTTTTCGGGGGCCGCCAGAGTGGAGTAAAGACGAGTTGGAGCAATTAGATTATCGCGTTTTATAAGTATAGATCGTCGATAATTTATAGTGTTTTTTTGTGAAGTTAATTAATGTAGGAGGAATATACACATAAATGCATTCGGAGCAACAATAGGTTACACCGATTTCCAATTCTTTAGGAATAGTAATCGAAGGTATGATAGGGATACAGCGCAAATTAGATTTGGTGAATATACACCACCTACCACTCGTGTCTGACGGTCATAACGAAAAAAAATGTATCGTGGGATTTCTATGATGTTTAGGTCTACATCTGCAGGATTTTTATATCAATGAGAGTTATACAATTAAGTGATAATTGAATGATGATAATCTAAATGCTATCTACACATTTAGAATGCTAATGTGATACACTATCGTCAGTAGTGACGTCACGGCACTGAGCATTCGTTGCTAGAGTTACAATCTCTCGTATTGAATGAAGGGAATTTTTAATTGAACTATTTTTCGAGGCAATCAAATTAGTGATTATGACGTCACACTATTCCAGCAGAGATAAGAATTTCGATAAGAAGCTTTGTTTAACTGTAGCTAGTTTATCTTTAGAAAAATATTTCAAATTTTACTTTAAGGATCTGAATATAAGTTTATATGGCTTCTAACTGTGATCGATGAATGGAGACAAGGAAATAACTATAGCATTAAAGGTCTGATATTTTATTTTTATGTAAATAGAATTGATTTCATGTTTTTTAATTTCTTCTGTATAAAGATTCTTGATATTGAAGATTTTATTCCATATACTTATTATCTTCAAAATTGTTTCTAATTTGGCATACATTATAGTGTATCTTATATAATGTGTATTGTATTAAAATAAGTTTTGATAATTTAGATAAACTGTAATTATTATTAATACCTATTGAAATTTAAACATCTCGAAAATTAATACTACATTATTCAAATAGAAGCTTTTATATGTAGGAAAGCTGTAATTCTATATGGTTAACTTCTTACCTGACAATGCAATATTTATATCAACATACCATACACTTTAAAGTGCCTTTAAAGCTTAATACAGAAATTATGCATCAGCAGTTATTCAACAGCTTTCCCCTATCTGTATGATTAAAAGAATGTTTTCTGTAGGTATTATTTGAAACTTATTCTCAAATGCTCTTGACAATAAAGTGCAGACAGAAAAGCAGATTTGGATGTGATTTTAAACCATTTAGAATTCGCCTCATTTTGCAATGAGCCTTCTCATTTCCCATTGTAAGACTTTCATCTCCTATCATATATAATGTGTTTAAGAATATGAAATTCATCAACATTTCCATACATATTTTGATCAGAATAGATGCATAGATTAAGTTGTAGAACTCTAATTGTTAGGAGGTTAACATTCAAGAGTTTTAGCTTGTTTATTTAGTTTTGCTTTATTTTACTTTATTTGATAGTACATAGCTTTATTTTATTTTGTTAATTCAATATTCAGGCTCACATTGTTTTCATTAAGCAATAGCAAAAGTTTAATGAAACACCTAAACTTGAAATGATTAGGTTTTTTAGAGTTCATTCTGTATTTGATTATATAATTATATCTCACTAGGTTAATAAAAATCTTTAATATAAAAGAAGGTGTACAACTTTTATAAGTTGCAAATTATAATCAATAGTAAAATACAGGGTGAGGCAAAAGTAATGCACCAAATATAATAATATTTATTAATATATTTATTTTTGTTGACATTATTATTGACATGTTCAGTTACAACAATGATAAAATTAAATGTTATTACATGTTCAGTTACAAAACAATGTTAAAAGAAAAAACAATAAAGAAAAGATAATGGTGCTACTGTCTTCTCTTCTCTAGTTTTGTTCTTATTTGGTGCATTACTTTTGCCTCACCCTGTATATCAAATATCATTTTCACAAATATTCAAACTTAACAAAATAGATCTAATCAATGAGTTAGAATTTAGATTTACAAATAGAAACAGGGGAAGATAAGAAGCCAGAAAGAATATCAACATTTGAATGTTTAGATTAAGTTTCATGAATATAATAGAATGCACAAAACTTGATTTAGTACAATATAACAAAAAGATTTTGGATGGAAAATGACATTGTCAATACCAGGATAAATGGAAGTATTATAAGGTGTTTAATCCAGCAACAATATGTTTCAAAGGATAAAGATCTAGATTTTCATTATCAATGGATTAGAGACCTGAAAATAGAAATTGTCTAAAGAATAGTTAGTCTGATAGAAATGAAAAAGATATTAGATCAGAAGATATACAATCAGTTTTAGAAAAAATGCCATGGGCAGCTTCAGAAAGAGTTAGATTACTTAGATTTAGATTAGCACCAAAATATGAACAGAACAATAAACAGAGAAAATGATATTTATTGAAAATATGAGTACGACATGTGCAAAATAGTCAATCAATTTTTTTACTTAGTTGTATTTATATTTAATAAAAAGGTTTATTTGAATATAAAATACTGCTTCTTTTTTATCCTTATACAGAAAATCGTAAAAGAATTTCGTTGTACAGAACTACAACCGCTTTTACGAAAATGTAATGTATCAGCAAATGGTAAAAAGAAAAAGGATCTGGTCAAATTGGCTCTCCACATTCTTGATTCTAATCCATCTGCAGAAGTGATTGACTACATATTCAATATAAACGATCAATTAAAAAGTACCACCCCGAAAGTTGTTATAAAAGAAATGCCTTTACCCAATTATAATGGTAATATTTATTGCATAATTTATTAATAATTCACCCATAATTGTATCTTTCAATACATTAATGTCTCTAATATTGAACAAACTCTCTAAATGTTAAATATCTATTTCATACAAGACAGAAATACATGCACTTAACAGGGATGTGATTCTTCCGGGTTTTTGAAAAGTTGCTAATCACATGCTTAATCAATTCTCTATTGTATCAACACGAATTTATTTTTTAAAAGAGAAATGTTGAGCACAAACTGCTAGAATCATTTTTTTTATTTCACAAATTTTCGGAGAACACTCCCTTATCAAGATGAGAGGATTACATAACAGGTATAAGTTGATTGTGTAACAGAATTAAAGACGGCGATGAGAGAAACCGAACAAAGAAGTTAAAATGTCTTTTAATAAATCAAATTTAACAATTCTTCTCTTTTCATTCTGCTGTCGATTTCAGGCTTGAGTTCTGTGCTCCAGATGGCTTCCTTGAGACGGAGGTTGATTGGGTTATGTTCTTTTGCAAGGATTGATGGATGTAGGAAGGTTTGAGTGTGTTTGAATAATGAGGTATTGGTGTTTTGGACACGTATGTTCATCATATCATTGGTGGAATTGTCTGATAGTGCTGCCTATGTATTGTTGGTTGCATTCCGTACATTTGAGAGCGCAGTTGGAATAAAAGCTTCCTCCTAGATCCCAGCAATATTCGCTGTTGAGTGTGCAATTTTCTTTGGGTTCTGTTTTCTTTAGGGTGTTTTTGCGTAAGGATTTTGACTTTCTGTAAATACGGATGAGAAGGTCGTGTTGTTTTGAAGATTTTCTTCACATTTGAGTCAGAGAGGAATGAGAAGAAATTGAAATAGGCGCATTTCTTCGTTGGGTGACGTTCTTGATTTTGTTCTTGCAGTATCTATTGTATTCTTATTTCATTTCAGTTTGTGCTCAATCTTTCACTTTTAAACTGCTGCTCCAGTGAAGCTTCATCTAATTTATACTTTATTTCCACTTCCTAGAATCCAATAGAAATTGTCACTCGTCTTCCACCTCCAAAAGTCTGTCTAATGAAGGATTTGGGAAATTCACCCTTCCAATTATGCGTCACAATAACAGGGTTAACACCAGATCCAGTGCCCACAATTATTTAGATTCGAAACAAGGGATCTATGAGAAGATTTTCCTTCCTCGACCAACGCCTGGTGAGCGAAGAAACCCTCTGCATGACATCACGTTGACATTTATTGGTGAGTCTTGTCTTACCCGTTTTCAATTCATATAATCTCTTTTCTTATCTTTCAGTCTACTACTATGAGTAGTGAAGTTTTGTTTTTTAATATTCATCGTTTTTCTCATTTAGATATGCCGCCAGTTCGTTTGCCGAAATATCCTCTGGCTTACATGCAAGGCAGTCCATTTTATCAACCAAGACGAGAGTACAACGTGCGTATTCCAGAAATCTTAGAGCCCGGGATTTATCCCATATTTCCTAAGCGAATTTATGATAAGCGCTATGTCTTTACCATAAATGCTGCACAAATGGATGACATTCGCTATAGCAGGTAAGTTCTCCGGCGGGTGTGTGGTGATGGTCCCTCACGTGTAGTCACATTGTTGAATTCATGACTGACTATTTATTATCTACAGACGAACTGATGCTTCTGGTCAAACTGATTTTGGAGTTCAAGTTCTATTGAGATTCTTTGAAGTTCATTCTACCAATTGGAACAGTTACAGCGGTCAGCCGCTAGATGACAGCCTCCCAGCCCACCTCACCATTCACACCAATGGTCATGCCATTCAGCTACCCACCCTCCTGCCCAGCAACAAGCCTGGCATGGAGGGCAGGCGGGCTCCTCGAGTTATCAACTTAACCGATAGGGTAGGTCATCACTGTCAGAAGAGTCACACGATGAGACACGACTTGCTCATTTACCACTCTAACTCACTTTCAGGTGAATCTGAGCAGCTCAGTCGCGAGTAATAACGAATTGGTCATATCGTGGATGCACACACCGGGTGTACTGTACGCATTCGCCCTGTATTTGGTGAGGAAGATCTCCATTATGGAGTTGTGCGACAATCTCAAGAATAATTGCATTGCAGAAATTAGTAAAACAAAAGTGAGTCTCAAGCTACTGTCTCTGTAAATTCTCTCTCTCTCTCTCTGTATATTCTACTGTCTCTCGCTCTCTCTCTCTCTCTCTCTCTGTGTGTATATTCTACTACTCTGTCTCTGTCTCTGTATATTCTACTGTCTCTTCTCTGTATATTCTACTCTCTATTCTACTCCTCCCTCCCTCTCTCTCTCTGTATATTCTACTACTCTCTCTCTCTCTCTCTGTATATTCTACTGTCTCTCTGTATATTCCACTACTCTCTCTCTCTGTGTATATTCTACTACTCTCTCTCTGCCTCTGTATATTCTACTCTCTCTCTCTCTCTCTGTATATTCTACTCTCTCTCTCTCTCTCTGTATATTCTACTGTCTCTCTCTCTCTGTATATTCTACTGTCTCTCTCTCTCTCTGTATATTCTACTGTCTCTCTCTCTCTCTCTGTATATTCTACTGTCTCTCTGTGTGTATATTCTACTGTCTCTCTCTCTCTCTCTCTCTGTATATTCTACTGTCTCTTCTCTGTATATTCTACTCTCTCTCTCTCTCTCTCTCTCTCTCTGTATATTCTACTCGTTTCTCTTCTGAAATCCACCTGTCATCGAGATGAACAGGTGTATTTTAGTGAGCTGACTATTCAGCCTGTAGTAGTGTTTGGTGCTCTACTAAAAAATAATAATTTTGTGAATTGAAACATTTACTTAAATAACAGTTGCTTCTATTGCTATTCTGTATCTCTCTATGCATACAGGTTTAATGTGAAACTGTGCCATTGTTTCACTGTTGTCAGCAGGTGTGCTCTTATCACTATTGTCCATTTATTGATTAATGAATAGTAAGATTTCTCATGCAGAACACAATGATGACAATTTACATTTGCAGTTGTCAAGCTGTTATTTCCTCTGGTCATTGCTCATGGACATCTCCTCATTCTCTTCTCTCTCTCTTTTATTATTCGTCTTGTCATTTAAATTACTTCTCTCTTTACAGTTTTCTGGTTGATGTGCACACTGCTTGTACCTCACTCAGATTCTCTTTCACAGAAGGGGATAATGATTGTTTGTTTAGTAATTTCCAACTGTAATTATTATCTCATTTCAAATTGTAGCAATTTCTCAGAGAAAGAAACAGTTACATATTTTTCTTTCTATAATGCAGTAGTCGACTGTAGAATAGCAAAAATTGTAAACAGAATTTGAATTTCTCAAATTGATATTACACGCCGCGTCAAATAACACAATTGAGTATTGAATTTGGAGAAGTGTTTTTGATTGAATTGTGTGTGAGGGGCATTTGTTTGCGGATTACATCTTTGTTATATATAGTGTTTTAGAATAGAGTAAACAACTTGTGTCTATCCTCCTTACATAGTGAAAATAATGTTTTCTTAAGCCAGGCTCCAAATCCTGACGACGAAGCAGAGTTTTTCAGTTTTAATTGAAATAATTGATGAGGTCTGTATGAGGAGAGTGATAGACTCCTCCATGTAATTCAATTTGTAGTTATTTCATTCTCTCTCTCTGGATAGTGTTTTTACACAAATTATGAATTTACTTTCATTTATTACATAAAAGCTGCTTGAAAATCATAAAGCGCACACTATACCACACAGGCTTTTTATAATGCTCTGTAAGAAATGAAATTTATAAATTCACTTCTGCTAACCATATTCCCTAAATATTTCATTAATAAACTAATTGAAAATGACAGAAACAACAGGAAGGGTAGCATGAAATTGTGCTTTAATTGAAATGAAAACACGATGTCTTCTAGTAATTATTATCACGACGTGATCATTCAGCTATATCAGGACAATTTCTTAATAATTTAATATTAGTCAATATCTCGATCAGCGCTTGGAGCTAATAGCTCTGCTTATATTAATCATTCACTACAGTAAATGCATTTAAATAGGGTAGCTAAGCTTAAAAGGGTTGTGATGTAAAGTAGTCAATCAATGCTTTCATATTTAGTAGCCAATCAACGCTTTCATATTTAGTAGCCAATCAACGCTTTCATATTTAGTAGTCAATCAATGCTTTCATATTTAGTAGTCAATCAACGCTTTCATATTTAGTAGCCAATCAATGCTTTCATATTTAGTAGCCAATCAACGCTTTCATATTTAGTAGTCAATCAATGCTTTCATATTTAGTAGTCAATCAACGCTTTCATATTTAGTAG